>VZRQ01009368.1:1884017-1994481 GCA_013397975.1 Machaerirhynchus nigripectus | reverse complement strand
GGGACAGTTCTTCCATGGGGGAAGGACTAGCCCCACGCCGCCGCTACGCCAAGGGGTTGAGGGGGTTTTGGCCCGGGCCCTTTGCCTCTGGCCACCTCCTCGGCCCCTGAGGCAAGAAACAAAGAGAAACTTCCTGTGCTTGCTTCCCTATACATATGCAATTGCAGAAGCATTACCAGCCCTCTTATTGGGTTAGCAATTATCCATCAACCTGATGCCATGATGATTTTTGTCTTTTCTTTTATACCCCTGTTATACCTTTCTGCAACTTCTGTATTCTTGGTGCTTTTGCCTACATTCTTGGACTTGTTTGTTAAGCTAAGAGACTAAACATTTTAGAGGCTTTGTAGTTAGGGTGCCAGTGTGCCCAGGCCCCAAGGTCCTCTCCAGAACACATTTTGTAAACTAAGATAGAACCACCCAGGGGAGGGTTCCTTGAGGAGGGGGACTCATTCGAGCCTCTCATTGGGGAATTTTTGATAGATATGCTAATTAGTAAGACCTAGAATGTAAGACCAGATATAGAGGAGGGATTGCGGTGGCCATTGCGGGGGTGCATGGAGGTGTATTCGACCTGGTCGTGGTGCACCTAAGGATCCTTACAATAAATACCAAGGTAATACCCTTTTCCCCTTCTAACCGTGTTCGCCTCTTGATTTTAAGACCAGGAAAAGGCATCAAACCAAGTTTCAACCTACCACAGGAGACCAGAACTGGAAACAGGACTTGAGATGTGGCCTCACCACAGATGTTTTGCTCAGCAAAAGAAGTACAACTACTTCTTCTGTGGAAGAAGTATAATCCTACTTCAGTTTAGAACGTATTTCCTGTCTTTAATATCACATCTTTTCTTGACCATCCCCTCAATTTCTTTTTCCACTTTATTTCTACTTTGGAAATTATATTTTGCCATTTGACTTTTTCTCTAATCTCGGCACACAGTGCGTACTTACCAGCTTCCACACATCACATAGCTGCAGCATGCTTTCATTTCCCCTTCTTCCCAACTGTACCATGCTCCTGGAACAGTGCCAATACTGATGTCTTTGCACAAAGCATCACCCTTTATGACATCAAACTGCAACTATTCTGTCTAGTCTTTCCTGAAGGGAAAGTTTTGCAGCTGTAAAATCCCTAGTATGCCTGACATCTTATACAATAAAGTGAATGGATAAGCAATGATTAGCAACATTTAGCGTAGACTATGTAGTATCTGTGTTCTTTGTAAATTAAGACAGTAGCTGCGTAAGGTGGAGCAATTAAGGAAATTCCTCATTTCCTTAGCATGTAAATGTCTTAATGGTGTTTTTTCTCCATTTGCATTGGTTTTCACCTTTTTCAAAAAAAATAAGACATATTACAATATATTCTACTTCTATTTGGACAATGTTGGATCAGGATTATTTTTCCCACCTGAAAAAAGCCAGTGATGTCTCTGTTATGTGTTCAACTCAGCATTTTTTAGTATTTCTATGAAAGATGTTGCTAGCTGCATTCTTTGGGTTGGCTTAAGAGAAAATAATATGCATGGGTTGAAAAATTCATGATGTTGCAACTTAAACTCTATCATATCTTTATGAAGATGCTGTACAAAGCCAATTACAGAAAACTGTTAGGCTCCAAGCTCATAGCAGTGCCTTTCCAGTTGGGCCCAAGTTTCTCCCAGAAGGTCACCAAATCAAACACTGATAGCCAAACCCCAAGGATAAATCTGTGCTGTGGTCAGAAGGGTAGATCTGTGCCCTTGCTGATGCACTGCCATAGGAAGCCCTAAACGCATCACTCCCAATTCTGTTATGAAACTGGCTGTATAACCATCACCAAGGGTTTAATCCACCCTTCTTTGCTACTTAGGGGCATTAGCATTTCCCCATCTCACAAGATACTGTGTCTGGAAGTTGTTCAGAGGCTATGGATATAGTTGCCCTATAAACATGTAAAAAAGAGGGACTGCTACCTGAAAAAAATTTCAATACAAAAGCCGGAGAAATATGTTGATTTTATCCCCTGAAGGGGCATGAACTCACCAGACTTCCTAATTCTCATATTCAAATATTAAATTCCTTTAGAAGGGAATTGCTATGAAGTCATCTGCATGGTGGTGTAGTGCCTTGCAGATCTAGCATCTAATTTTTGGACTTTTCCATAGAGTTTTTTAAAGTGATGAAATCTCTCTATATCAGAACAAGAATAAGAATATTTACTCTTACTGCTTGGGAATTCTTAGGATGACTACATTAGCTTCTAATTGGCTTCAGTTCTAAAAAACACAATGGTCTAGAGAAATTCGCCATCTGCAGGGGGTGAGGGAACGTGTTATCAAAAGTCTATAGCTCCTAGGGAAGTCAGCTGTGTTTGAAGATTTAAAATAGACCATGCCTTTAGGTGACTTGCCCAGTTTTGTCCAGCTCAGCTGCTCTTAAAGTAAAACAAAGTGATTTTTTTTATCAGTAGACTGTGAATCAGGAATATATCCCTACAGAGGAGTAAGGATACATTGTTTACATTTATTGTTTGAATTGCATATTGCAGGTCTAGATCTAGATCTAACCTCCCTAGTCAAAAAACAGAACCGACAGAGAGGATCTCTTCCAGGGCTGCCTGGGCCTTTGATCTGCTTCCACTGTAGAGGAAGTATTTTGTGCTAGATATTTGCTGCCCTGTATTGATTCTTGGCTCTGCCACAAGGGAGACCAAGGATGAAACTTTAACTGTGTGACATTTCTCAGTCCATTCATAGACTAGGTCCTCTTTGTGCTGTGACTTGCAGGTGGTTGAAAACAAAGCCAAGATTCAATCCCAGATTATATAATTGGTTAATAAATAAGAACATAAAAAAGGGAAAAAGCAGTCATAAACAAACATATGGGGCTTTGTTTCAGAGTCTGTAACTCTTATTTCTATTGCTAGGATCAATGTAGCGCAAGGAAATTCACATTTGTTTTCTCTGTACATGAGTGGTTTTGACACTTCATCTTGCAAATGTGCATATAACAGCACCTTTATTTAGTGTTAATGTCAAAACCTAGAGCCTTGCAGCGTTTGTGGAATGCCCCTAGAGTGCTTAGAAATAAGGCTTAAAGGAAAAATCATTCTAAATTCTTCTGTTTCTTTCATGTGGAGCATGGAGCAATCAGACTTGCACGAATCAGATTTATATAGTGCCAGGCAGGAGGAATATAGTGCTTTCAACAAAAGCCCCACTAATATACTGTGTAAGAAACAACATAATTATCAAACCTGAGTTGACACTTTACTTAAAAAAGAGTGCAGAGGCTTTCTCTATGCGTGTTTTAAGCAGTATTGATATTTTTCAGCCACTACAGAGCCCATTTATAATATCTGCCAAAGTCAGAAGACGCATTTTTTGGTCCATGCAGCTTCTTAAACAGGTACAGAATGCACCCAGCCTTCTACTCATGGATAGTGGCAGCTGAGGGGCTTCTTCTAAAATAAAATAAATAAAAGATGAAGTCTTATGCTAAACCATTTTTTTCACAGAGAATATCATTCTCCTCTGTTAACTTTTCAAATGCAAAATATAAATAGGAAAGTTTTAATTTATAAATGAATAATTTTTCAGCTTCATCAAGGATTCCAAATGTTTAGAACAATTTAGAACAATCCTTAAATGTTGTCTGTCTGACGCTCTTTTTTTAACCTCGGTTGTAAAAACAGTACTTTCAGCACTTGACCACTTTTTTAACTAGCAGAAGACACAGAGCATTCATAAACTGTAGGAAGTCTCATTTCTGAATGCCCTCTAACTTTTTCCAGGTAGAAACAGAATATAAGAAGAACAAGAACTATAAAAATTATTTTATTCATACCAAAAAAAAAAAAAAAAAAAAAAAATATTTTATAAAAACAAAAAAAAAAAAAAAAAAAAAAAAGTACTAGAATAATAGCAAGAAAAATCTGTTAAGTTCATCTCTTAAATGAATTGTTTGCTGTTTAAATGAATGCTTACTGATTTCTGACAACTCAAATTCCCACAGTTTCTTTTCATCTAGTCTGGTTGTAGAGTTGTAAACAATTTCCTTTAGACATCTGTCCAAACTGCAGTTAGGATTAGATAATTGCTTAATGCAATGGCATATATTTAAGGGATTCCCATTACTGCAGTGAAGACCATGGGAGAAGTTCTGGCTGAATTCCCTTCAGGGGTCTGGAGTGAGTGCAGACAGGAGAGGCAGCTGTACTGGATGATCCTTTCTTCTCCATCTGTTCCACTCCCAGCCAACTCCACTTGGCCAGGTCCCTATCCTCACTGGGCAGGGAGCACAGATGGCAACCTGTGGATTTTCTCCAATTTAGCTGGAACTATGGGCCCAGATTTCCTGGGACAGGACACATTTTCCCATGTCTTTGAGTCCTTCATATTTTTTTCCCTAGCTTTTCTTATACCTGAAAATAGTGTAAGTTCCAAAAGAAGCGGTGAATATTTCAGCAGACTCAGAACTTTATTCTCCCCTTTTTGGATCAATACTCTTACCCTGCTTTAATCCTAGAAATGATCTTGTACTGGAGATACCCAAGAGAGGCATCGATATGCACTGAACAATACAGAGTGCCTATTGTGAGAGTTGTCAGCTGACATCCAAAAAATCCATGAATTTGTACAATCCTCTCCATATAGGTCATGACACTTTATTTATTAATATAAATCATTCTAGGGAAAGTGCAGCCTCAGCAATAACCAGTGGTGAACTGAGCTGACTGGAGCAGCTGGAAACCATCCAGGTTCCTCTCCAATTGTGGGAGCTGCTGCTGGTGAAAAACCTGCACATATTCACTCCTGCCGTAGGGTCGCATCCTGGAAGTTCTAAGGGCTGCTATAGAAGGAACTTCAGGGTTATTTGGAGATAAAAGAATCTGTGTGCCTTTGGAAAAATTTCTCACGGCATGTAAAGGGGAATGAAAGAAGGAGAAACAAGACCAATTTGTAAAGTTCCATTAAGAATTTTATCATAAGGACATTGAAAGTTTTATTGCTTGATGGAAAACCAGAAAATAATTTCTCAAAAAATCAATAAAACCCATAGATGGTTCCAAAAGGATGGAGTGGTAATCAAAAAGCTGAAATAGAGGACTGTTCAAGCTCTCGGATACAAGGGAACAAGCTGTTAAAAATCAAATGGTCTCAACTGAGTTTTCTATGTTACACTATTTTATAAATCTATCCCATTTAATTTTCATAAGATGGAACACTGACAATTTTTGAAAGGGAAATGGGAGAATAAAATAAAATTTTCTGTAATGCTTCCTCATTGATATTTCAGGAAAGTGTTTTAATTGGGTGGGTGAATAGGCAGTTAATAAATCCCTGACTAACCTAAGTACCAATCAAAGTTGTTTCTTGGAGGATTTCTTTAACTTCTCCTGAAGTGAATTTGACACGTTCTTCTTTTATTATCAGTTTTTAATTCAAATTAATTTATAAGGAAGAGTTGGGAACATATTTGGTTGCAGAAAGGTGTTTATAAGCAGTGAGCAGTTCCTCCTGAGGAACACAAAGGCCTTGAGATTTACTGAAAAGGTTTTGAAAAAGCTTCTAAGATGGCTTAGGCCTTCTATGGAAGTAATACAGACAACTGAAAAAGATGAGTCAGGTTATCAAAAATTTAGAGAAACTCTTCTGTAGATTATACCATATTTTAAGATTATAGGCTGAAAATTGTTTAGAAACTAAAACAAACACCAAAAAAAAATCAAGGTAAATGGATTGTGATGCAGCATGATTAAAATGAAGGAGCAGCACACTAAAGAACTGGATAAAGCTCTTAAAGCACCTGACAAGAACTAGGTAGAGTCAAAAAAAAACCCCAAACAAAACCAAACTCAACAAGTTTTAGGTTTCTCTTTGCATATCTAAAGTTCTATGCTGTATCTTCAGAGCTGGAGAAATGTAAGCTAAAGTGTGTTAAAAATACAGTCATTAATCTTGAGCCTGCTTAAGGGGAGACAAAGTATGTCCCAAAACTTGCAAACCAGGTAGACAAAGGTGAAAAATTTCCATTGTCCTTTAGTGGCCTGCAGTCATGCACAGTGTAATTTCTCACACTTCCACTTTTCCTAAAAAAAAAGGGTTGAAAAGCTTTTCTGCTTTCATTAATGTAGGGTGAAATCAAATACAAAACATTTAGAATTTTTGAGGGGACATAAATGTCTTGTCTGTGCAGTTAGTAACTACTGTACGATTGTGCCTCTTAGGTGCTTCTTATCTTATATTTTTTGTCTTGATGTTGTCATTCCTGTTGATATGACTTTGCTTCAGAAGAATCTTCTGATCCTCACACTGAACATTCCTTGCTGGGGTCCCTCTGTGCTTTTATGTGGGTAATGGGATAGGGAAGAGTCACATCCCAGGGAAGAGGCTAATACCACCCCTAACACCTTTGTGGCTACATCCGGCCCTTACTTAGCTGTTGCAAGATAAATATAGGTAAGAAGCCAAAGTTAGTGTAATTCTTAACTTCACTTCTTGATGACTTACCTTCAAGTGTGCTGTTTTTCTTCTGTATTACTTCAGAACTGTGCTGTCATTTTAGCTGACACTGAAGGTCCCAGCACCTAATTTTTAAAATTCGCTGATTGTGAAGTCCACAGAAATCCCACACAATGAGCGTTATAATAGAATGCATCTGTTTCAGATGCTTCTGACTGGAATGTCAAGTGCTGTCTCGTTTACCTGTGTAATTATTATACTACTAGTTTTCACCTATCAGAAGCCTGGAAGTCTGCTAATGTAGCTGAATTTTGAACTGTTGCAGCAGCATATCTAACATCTCTAAAATTTGAAAAGAAATATTCATTACTCTCGTTTTAAAGAGTGTATTTAGTTTCATTATTCAGCTTGTAAAATGGTGGATGATTTCAGGTTATTTACCAAGTCTCTGCTCTCTGATGTTTCTTGTTTTAAAGCAAATGTCGTGCATGTAAGGTTTAAGGTAGACCACATTAATGACTGATCCATTGAAAACCTTGAGCTTTTACTGTTCAGGCACAGAATTCCCTGCTATGTTCCACAGCTTTTGTCAAGCACTGGCCTGCACTTAGTCCCTAATGAAAGGTAGCACTCCTACCCGTGACAAAATGCTGTTTGTTACAGTGATCCCTGGGACAGGAAAAAACTGATCAGCAGCGTGGAGCAGCCTGCAGGTCTCTGCTCTTTCTGAGCATCGGTGCATTCAAGGTTCACAGCGTCAGGTGGAGCTGCAAGGGGCAGTACTGCTCTGCCGCCCTGGCTGTCCCTTCCTCTCCTTCCCTGTGGCCAAACACCAGTGGCTCTCTGACCCGATCCAACTACAAATTCATCTCACAGGTACATACATGGACTTCATCTAGAACAGCTCAAATCCTAAAGCTGACACAAGGTGAAAGGCCTAGGTGGAAGTTAAGAGGAAGGCTGCCAGCAGCTTGTTCTTTTACTAAAACAACCAAGACATCTCAGCTGCCAACTGCATGAGAGGTACTCAAGTGGAGAGGCTTGTTCTGGAGCTGTACAACTGAGGGCAGGCTGGTTGCAACCACCTGGCTGACAGCCAGCTTTCTCACCTCTGCAGGACATTTCCTTGTGCAGGGACAAATTCTTGGAGCCTCAGCATGCAGCCTATTCCCCAGAATGACATGGCAGGCTCCTGTTTATATGGTGCTTATCAACCACAGCAGAAGTATACCTTGGTTTTCCAGAGTAGCTTTGCCCAGAAGAGCTAGTTACTGGCTAAGATTAATGGACAAATTTGTCAGATTGCACCCATACAGTAATTCTAAAAGGGGAAGGGGGAGGAGGGAGGAGAGAGAGGGAAATAAAAAAAAAAAGCTGCAATCCTCAGGTTTTCCCATAAGTCTGATAGATCAAGCTGAAGAAAAAAAAAGAATTTGCTTCTCTTACAGCTCTGGGAATTGCAGTGAGACTTAAACCATTTTCTTTTTAGGCACCACAGGATGCCAATCAGCATTTGACAGGATTTCGGAAATACTTCTACACTGCTCTGCTATGGATTTGTTTCAGCTCTGACCGTGAAGGCTTGTTCTTTCAGGTGCCTCATGTTCCATATTCCCTCTTCAGGGTCCAGAAAATCAACAATATGCAGCCACATCTGAAGGCTGCCACACCAGGGCATGGCCAAATATGTTTATGAATGAGACTGTAATTTTTGCCTTGGTGAGTTGAAGTTTGACTGAGTGTTGTTTATGTAGGTTGTGGTGTTCTAACTCAAGACAGAAGTTGTTAAGTTTTGAGTGTGCCACTGAAGTTTGAAAGCAGTAACATTCCAGACACACACTGACACAAATTTGAAGTGAGACTGCAGCTGAGAATGTAAAACGGCAACTTAAACCCCAGAGTAATAAGTGAAAGAAAGTTCCAAGTCCATGATAAATGAAAAAAAGCCAAACGTGTTAAGATACAGGTAATAGCAGTTAGATTTTCCGGAAACCTTGCTATTCTAATAAAAGATGAAGTGCTAGAAGGACTAAAAGTAAAATGTTAATTCATAAGTTAGTTCATAAGCAACTTACTGAGACTAAATACTGCATTAGTTTAATCATTAACAGTATACATTAGCATGATCTCAGGCAGTTTGTATTTGAATTTTTTTTTTTTTAAATCTTTTTATTTTTTCGTGTGTTGTGGTTTTCCATGGGTAAATCACCAGGTCACCACTCTGGAGCCACTGGCCAGTCCCAAGACTAGGTTATTCTTGGAGGGAGAGACTGAGAGAGGTGGGCCCAGGAGCAAGTGATGTTGAGACACAGCTACACTGTGAGATTAAATACGAGATGTTGGCTC
This sequence comes from Machaerirhynchus nigripectus, assembly GCA_013397975.1. Lineage (NCBI taxonomy): Eukaryota > Metazoa > Chordata > Aves > Passeriformes > Dicruridae > Machaerirhynchus > Machaerirhynchus nigripectus. Next base: position 1,985,687 of record VZRQ01009368.1, on the reverse strand, counting down.
AAGTTTGATGTCAAAAGGAGTAAGATGTGGTATAAAATAAGCAGATACAAGGAAAACCTCATTGAAAAAATCAAGAAATTATAAAAGAATGTACAGGATGTTCAAAACTAAAGTATATCAACTTGACTTTCTTCTTATCCTTGAATGACCCTTGTTTATTTCTTTGCAAACAGCTCTCAGACACAAACCATTCTGAACCCTTTTCCTGCCTCCAGCTTTTCAGTTCTCATTTTGTCTAGGACAACTAGGACATAACCTTCCAGATAACTTCCTGTCAACTTATTGTACTGACACTTGTCCTTCTTTTCTGTTTGCTCAATCCCATTTCCACTATAGGAGTATGTTTCTAATGTCACACTAAATCATGACTGTCTGCCCTTCTGGGCAGCAGCTGTATCTTTATTTGTTAGTGGGTGACCACTTGTTGAGGCTTACCTGGTGCAAAACTCACTCTAAAGGCAGAATGGGTGATGTTTGAATAAAATTCTATTAACATTAGTTCACAGAGCCAGTGAAGTCTCCAAGGCAAGGTTTGAATATAAACCAATTCACCCAGGATCTGCCTCCCTTTTTAACTAAGTTGCAATACAAGTTACATTAGGTGTCAAGTTCTGTGATATCCATTTATTTATTTCTAAGCAAATATATTCTGAAAGGCGGTTTCCTTCTGCAGATGGATGTCTTTGCTTTACCGTTTCCTGTTTATTTTCCCACATTTAATTTTCCTGTAAATCTGAAGTTTACAGTTTATGCTACGAGATCAGAACTGGTTATAATACTTTAACAGCATAGTGAGAATAGATGAAAGTCAAAATGCACTGATGGTAGAACACCTTAGCAAATCCTTGATACGCAGTAAAAGCCTGTTTCAAAGCAGTTCTCTTTTTATAAAATATTTTATTTTTTAATCAGCTTCTCTGACTTATTTTCTGGGATACCTGTAAGAATGAGGCCTTTATTTTTCAAACCAACCCTCTGTTCGCTATTTTTTTTTTAATTGCTAAATTAGTTTTTGAGAAGACAGTAATGATAATATGGATAGTGCAATATGTTCCATTCATGTTACGCTAACATGTAAGTCTTTTATTTTTAATGGATCTCAGATTTTTTTTAAATACTTCAGATGTGCACAGGTATGTGCCTTTTTCAGTTAAAAGTCAGAGGCCCTTCAGAGCCTTTCATGGATGGTGGTAGAATTTAAGCAGGTTTTGGTGTTGTGCCAGTTGAACAAACCACCATTGTTCTTCTAACTGTTGATGGAAAAAAGGTGCGTAAGGTCTGATTAGTTTGAAGATAGGAGAGTTACTGAGGCTGAATAGCTGCCTGAGCCAGAAAGAAATACTGCCAGAAAGTGAATGATTCTTTGGAAATTGTTTTGAAATGTTCAACCAAAATTCATGTCATGGTTGTATTTATAATTTATTTAAGTTAGTAATAGAAAAAAATGACAGAAAGGAATGAAATATGGCAGTATGATTTGTAGTTAAAAGGGAAAAAAAAAATCACAATTTCACAGCAAAATAAGCAAAACAGATTCTAATAGGCATGTTAGATTATCCAAATTGCCTGTTATGAGCAGCTTATAAGTCTAGCAGACATATTTTTACACAGTTTTTGCACAGATTTTTAATGTAGAAGCTAAACTCTTAGTTCAGGAAAATATTTTGGAACTCATAATTTTCAGGTCATTGCATGATGTTCTAAATTATAACCTAATGCCATTCCCTCTACAGTAGCTTCAGAAATAAAATAGCACTTGGTGCAACTTTTGCAATGATGCGCCCTACTCACATATGTTTATTTAGGCACGACAAAGAACAGCCATAGCAGCCACTGTGCAATGCAGCTCACACTGGTTATCATTTCTGAATCCATGTGGCTGCAGGGAAAAGAATTACAAGTGTCTTCAGTACTGTACCATTCTTAATGCGGTTTCTTAGTTTGCTATATTGTTCTTGTTCTTTTAATAAAGATAATTTTTAAGCAGCAATTCATATAACAAGTTCTCAGCTGGCAGGGTTCCTGAGCCTTGGGATTTCTGGCAGGAAAGCTGGTGACATTGATTATGGCACCAAACAATCCAGATCATATCCAAGATAATGTGTAAGAAGAATACTGAGAGAGTTCTTGGAAACTTGCTTCTGTTTATTCTTCCTCTTGTCTGTCTCTGCTGCCAGACTTTCTGTCAATTAATGTATGGAATGCTAGGGCTAGCTTCTCTGTTCCAAATTAGACCATTCAATTATTTTACTTTATGAAGTTGCCAGCCTATGGATAACTGCAAACTAGGAAAAAAAGTTTAGCCAAGAGTTTGTGAATTTGAAAAAGGCAGCATTTGAATTAAAAGGGAATTGATGATTAATATAGGCAAGGGGTACAGAGATAATTTTTGAGGTAATACTACATTTGGGCATAAAAAATTTCAGTATTTGCATGTACCAAGTATATGACATCTTCCAAGCTGTGAAGCTCTGCCCTAGCTTCTTTTTGTTTTGCACACTGCGCTAGGCAAGCAGAAGGAGCCCATAAGCTTTTTAGCTCACAATATTGCTGTAAACAATGACTCCTTTTATAAAAGTCACCTTTTGTTTGAGGTAGATAGAAAAAAAGCCAGTTGCAAGGTCATTATAACCTGAAAGGAAATCATGCTGGATTGGGATTATGGGGTATTAAATGACTGTCACGAGGTTGGAAGTAGGTGTACTGGCGTTGTGTGGCAGAAATACTGCTAGAGGAGCTCCAGGAATTCCCTTTAGTTTTCCTGGGAATTCATGGGGACGTCCGTTGTTATCATGATGTAATTCTCCTGCTATATGAAATACCTGCAGCACCAGCCATCTGTTTCCCTACAGGCAGAAGATGAGTCCAGGGTAGTCTGGGGACCCAGAGTTGGCAGATAAGGCAGCAGAGTTTTCTGGTTTGGCTGGATCAGGACTTCAAGTCAACATGCTTTCTGTGTGCTCTGGAAGGTCCAGCAATAGGGAGTGACTCAGAGTTTCTGAATCAGCAGCTTGAGTTTGTACTCATACACTTAAGTGCATGGGTTTGTCACCCAGTTTTGGAAATGATGGCACAGGGCTTTATTTCCTCAGGAAACAGGAGCACATCAGCAGCATGTCTGCTGGTTCATGTATCATACTTACATAAGTGGAGGTTCACATTGAGGACAAGAGGACACAGTCTTTAGCTGTGCCAGGGAAGGTTTAGATTGGACATTAGGAAGAAGTTTTTCACAGAAAGGGTGATTGGGCATTGGAATAGACTGCCCAGAGAGGTGGTGGAGGTGTTCAAGAAAAGACTGGACATGGCACTGAGTGCCATGGTCTAGTTGACAAGATGGTTTTTGGTCATAGGTTGGACTTGGATGATCTCAAAGGTCTTTTCTAACCCAGCTGATTCCGTGAATTCTGTTTTCCTGAAATGATTGCCATGAATTCGTAGGACTGGCTTACATGAAACAGTAGGTAATGATCAAGGATAAGGGGAAAAAAAAGAGTCAACTTGAATAAATAGGAATGAGATAAATGAATTAAATTGGAAAAGCGGCAAGAAATAATGTGCCTTGGGAAAATTACTGAAATGATCTATGGAGAGTGATATTCTTGAAGAGCTATTGTAATTATGTAAAGTAGTCAGCAAATCCAGGGAGCTGTCACATGTTTTATCAAACTGGTTAATTTGCTCTGTCATTTCTAACGTCTTCTTCACCCTACACAGTCCATACAGGCATGCAATAATGCATGTTTCCTTCATATGGCAAAGATTTTTTCCTTTGCATTTAGACCAAACATTATAATACATCTCCTTCGTTGTCAAAAGACCGCTGATAATTTAGAAATAATTAAAAGCTTGTACAAGAAACACTCATCCAAGATTAAATTCCTATTAAAGGTTTTTATTCTCTTTTTGATTAGAACTGCCTATCCCAGTAAGAGCTTCTGAAATCATCTCAGTTCAATCAACACTCACCTTTCAGCCAGGTGTTGGACTGAAAAATATTTGAATGCTATAACTGTTTATCAGAAATCAGTATTCTGAGCATTGGTTTCTCTCAGGCTTTTTGATCCTTGACCTTCACTACTTATTTATTTACATATTTATTTGCTGTCAATTATGTTTGTTATTAAGTTTACAGTAAATTAAAATCACAGTGTATGACTGTCTTTTGTCTAGCAAGGATGGAATATATACTGAGACTAGCACTATATAGAAAACAGCGCATAATTGTAAATACACTTTTGTATGTACAAATCAGGAAAGAATCCTTAATGAAAGGATTCCTCAAAACACCTCAGACTTTTGATGTTTTAAGAGCTGGAAATCAGAATTATGTGCTGAACTCCATATTAAAAAGTCTGTTATTAGTGTTCCAGTATCAAAAGCTCTGCGAAAATACGAAGTGTCAAAACTGAGGTGACTTGTGCATGTTGATACATAGCCTTGATGCTTGGTGACCTCACTGCAAAGAGCAGCTTGAGAAAATGTGACAAGAATATTCCTTTGAACTGCTAAAGCCTTTCTCACCTCTTCTGCTCTTATTTCCTTTTTTCTCCCCTAGCCCCATCATCCAGCATGCCCTCTCCACATTGCTTCTTGTTCTGCTTTAATTTTTCGATTTGTTTTGAAAGACAACAAAAATTTCCTGTCAAGGTAATGTTTCAAGAGCTGGAGTGGAGCAGTCAGCTCTGACTGGCGGTGCTCTAGCAATCTGCTGTGTAGTCTGCCAGGGTCATGCTGTAGCACACCCACTTCCAAACTTCAGGATCATTCCATTTTCTACATAGGGCTCCAGCCAAGCAGAGAAAGAAACTCTCTCTTCTTTCATATTCTCCTCCTCCTTTGTCCTGTTAAGAAGGACAATTCAGAAAATAAGCATTACTTATTACAGGAGCTTTGCAACATTTGTATGTGAACCACATCATCTAAGCACTGAGGCAAAACTAGCACTGTGTGGATACATTTTTTTTAGGAAAAAAATCTGGCTGCTATTTAGGTATTTCAAAAGCATCTGAACTCTGCCCAAACTTAGAATTTATTCTGAGTGTGCCGACCATGAAAACCTGGCAACATAGTTAAAACTGAGATCAATGCATCAGAGATAGCAGATTTGCTTCTAGAGTCACCAGACAGATCCCACAGTATCACAGATCTGGGTTTCATCTGCTATGGTCAGAAAGTGCACTACTTCCAGAGTGCTCATAAACTTCCCAATCCCATTGGCAGGAGGCTCTGGGGAAGAGAAGGGCAGGAAAAGAAGCAAGGCGGCAGCAGTGGAGGAGTGGTGCCTGCAGATCCTTCAGCTGATCTCCTCCTGAGTCATTCCAAAGAAAATATTTACATGTCTAACCTACAAGTGTGAAGTCTTAGACATCATATGGGAATCTGATAAATAAGGATTAGGAGGCAGGAATCTCTGCATCACAGTGAAATACTTCAGAGTCATCCAAAAGGGTGATTTTGGATGTGTTTGAAGCACAGAACCCATATTTGCACTAGAAAGTGAAAGTCTCTTGCTTCCAGGAGCAGTGTTTTTACTGAACACTCCAGTGCCATTGCCAGAAGAGACAAGAGTTATGTATGTCATGCCAGGAAACTTCTTTGGCCATTTAATGGCCATTAATATATATCAGTACAACTTTTAAGTATATTGTAATGTCTCTTTTTGTGACCAGAAGCACTATTGCCTAGGGTTGGGAAAATGAAATTAGTATTCTCTGTGTGGCAGACTCTTTGTGTGTAGCTTTTGCATTTAATAAAAGGAAATTATATAAAAGTCTGGGCTGTCATTCTCAATTTTGTACATGACCCTTACAAAAATAAGGAAAAAAACCACCAATTTTTCTATTGTGTTTCCAAGAAGAATTCATAACTCAAAGGAAAAAATAAATATTCCTGGAATAAGCCAGTGCAAATAACAGTAGGACCTTTCTTTATTTGAACAACACTCCACCAAGTTTCTTTACAAACCTCAATTATAGTTGCTATATTCAATCTTGTTTGCTCTGCCAACCTGTAGAAATAGCTGTCACAGTTTATGTTACGAATGCTACACTATGAAAGGATCTGTGTATCCACAAAAATATCCAATATACACTGCCTAGTTCTCTCTGCAAACACAAAAGGGAAGTGCTAATGCCAGTCAGTTCTTCTTTGTCACCAGAGCTGGGAATGGATAGTTTAGAAATGAAGGAAGTTGCACACTCCAAGTCCTTATTCCTGGTTGTCGTCATCTGTAGTCAGCAGTCATGTACATGTCTTATGTTACTCCGTGGTGATTGGATGACTTAGTGAAATTAGAAGAGAAATGCTTTATTATTTCAAAATACATGTTTTGGAAAATGTTGGCATGAGTATATGATAAAAATATGTTCACCTCCAAATGGAGCTTTAAAATTTTGTCTTCCCAGGACATTTGATACAACTGATAAAGAGAAGGAGAAAGGAAGAAAAGAGTGCATGCAGAAGGCAGTAGGTTTTATATGAGTGTCCTTCCTTCAAAATCAGTTAAATGAAAACTGTACAATCAAATACAGACCAGTTAGGAGTATGACTCCTAGTCTGGAAAGCAAATTTTAGCATAATGTCTGGCAGGAGATGGTTTAGGATGTAGTTAGAGGGGTGGAGCTGTAGCAGAAGTTGTACCTTAGCAAATTACTGATGAATAATTCTGATAATGAAACAAAGCTAATTATTTGTTGTGATGGCAACTGTGAAACATAGTTTTTGCTTGATGATGCAAACAAGGCTTGACATTTATGATAATTATTTAGACTGGAGGGAGCAATGTTTTGAAAATTTAAATTAAATCAGAGCTGTTTTAAGTTGCAATATTTGTAAGGGAGATACAAACAGGTGTCTTACCGACATGAACATCAAACCAGGTGATGCCAAAATGGATTACTAAAAGGCTTTTAGTCCCATCTTCCTTAGTCACATATAAGAGGATATATCCACACATGTATACTCGTATGTCCTTAGTTGTGATCATTCATGCTCATCTTGGGATTTTAAGGGCTGATCATCTTAGGAGAGTGATTATGCTTCAGCTCCTACCACTCATCTTCCAAATTACCTCTAAGCAGGGCAGAAAATTAATGGCAGCTCCTTTTTCTTTTAAAAAGGACCTGATTTGCAGAGTCCCGTAGAAAAAATACCCACTGAATAACTTCTTTAATTTCCTCTAGTCTTTGCTGCTCTTTACAGGACAAATCAAGGAAAGGAAAGGAAAGGTTAATGGGACTACATTTCACTTTAGTTCCCATCAACATGAACTTGGAGTCACTACCTAGGCACTGACTCCTGACTTCCTAGCGAGGTTGCTCTAAATTTACATTGGTGCAAATTGAAAAATAAATTGACTCATTCAATGGCATGTCCTAAATTTTTTTTAATATCACAAAGCTTGTCTTGGCACTACCCTGAAATTTAAAATTCAATTCAGCGAAATTAATGTGAATGTCAAAATAATAGCTTCTAGGCTTTCCTTGAAGGTGTTTTAATCTCAGTTTAGAAATTAATTACTTTTCATTTAGTTTTCTATTGCCACTTTGTTTTTAGAGTCACTATTTCAGCCCATGTTATATCAGTTTCCGCAGTCAGGTACTAAGTTATACTGCCTATCAGACTTCACTTCTCAGCAAACTAACCAGAGGTCTTGTCAGTGTGATTCCTAAATTCCTCTAAAAGCAAGCAGTTCAACAGATAGTAATGAAAACCAGAAAATATTTGAAGCATTTTGGTAGGGTTTTCCCATCAGGCACAACTTAAATTGGAAACACTGTGTTCATTGCATACTTACTGGAGGTATATAGAAAACATGGGGTTTTTTTAATATGACAACAACTTGGTGCTTTCTTTTAATGAAAAATGTCTTTGTGTTATGGGTAAGAGCTAGTTATTTTGATTGTGGCACTTAAGGGATATTTTAGATTATCTGGTGTATTATAGGTTCTATTTGTGTTTGCAAAGTAAAATTTGACATTTAATAATAGTAAAAGAACTTCTGGATTGTTTAGCACTTCTGCTAGTAACCAGCTGAAAAATAATAACAGGACAGCTGTTAGAATAAAGTGTTGACTTCCTATTTCTGATTTGGAACAGGACTTAAATGTAGTGGCAATTAAGTTATAATCCTGGGAAATGAAGCCAGAACATAGGTGTTTTAAAAGTTTGTTACAAAACTGATTGGCTTTTTGTTAATGTTCAGTTGCTTCTGTAGAGGCATGGGAATCCCCGGGGGAGAAGCGGGAGGGAGCATGTGGGCAGCAAGAGGTGAAATATTTGTTTCTCAGGAGGTTAAACTGATGAATCAGTTTTAATCACAGCTCAGAAGACTTGTCTTTCCACATCTGAAAACTTAACTTAGGAATGTGTAACTATGCCTTCTCTGCACTTCAGACAAAAGCAGAGATGACAGCTTTGACCACCTTCCACATGTTGGAGAAGCACCATGAGGATTCAGGAAGCTTTTTTCCTTTGGCTGGAAGCATTAGGTCAGTTGTACATGGAAGGCAAAACTGTGCCTGGAGATTTTGCAGACACCAGTCATAGGGTGGGCCATCACTGCAGGGAGCTGCTGGAGAAACAGGGAATGAAGGAATGGTCTCTCACTACGATCTAGTTTGCTGTCAGAAAGTCTAATAAAGCAGCACTATCAGTCACAATTGTTCCTAGTGTTTCTAAGAATTTCATTGCACAATTTGCCTATATTTTTATGTAAATAAAGAAAATCCTACAGAAAACCTCAGACTAGTCAAATAAAGCTGTGACTTTCCAAGCAAGCCTGGCTGGATATGAAGTAAACCAGCCTTCTCACTTAAGAGCAAACTATAACTACGTTCTCATGAAACAAAATTCAGAACTTGTGGACACATTCATGTAGTAATTTAAATAAATTTAAAAATATAGTTCATTTATATTACTACATAAACTTATGCTCCTAAGAAAACTTAAGAATTGCTCTTGTTTTTAGCTATCGCGGTTCTAGTTTTTTAATTTCATTTTCAAACTTCCAACTGTCTTTCATTACTGTAGGGTAAAATATTTGAAAGCTGAGCAGGGCTTGGTGGCTTTGGTTGGTTTGGGTTTTTTTTTTTTAATTTATTTCATTTTTGGCAAGGTGATAATTATATGTAGTTTGAATATCTTTGGAAAAAATAAATGAAAAACAGTATTTGTATCATCCCATGTATGTAACAGCCCTAATACAGATGTTATACTCTTATCTGGATGCTTTTAGCTTAGAAACTTAATATACTTTGCAGACATACATAAGCTCCTTAACTAGAGTATAAGATAAAGGGAGTTTATAGAGGTAAAATCTATTCTTGTAAAAACCAGTGCTGTTTTGGTAATCTTTTGATATTCTTTTAGAAAAAACTGCATTTTTGTTAACACGCATTTGGGTAGTGATTTAATGAAGTATTCATTTAGGACAAAGCAAAGCTCTGTTGAGAAAAATAATACAGCTTTAGGAAAAAAATTTAAGTCGAAGTCTTATTGGGACTTTATCAGGCCCTAGCTGCTGCATAAACTTTATGCTACCTTTTTGAAAGAGCACATTTTCCACTTTGAAAACATAGCATAAAGATCTTGAGTTTTGAAACTGATTTTGAAATTAAAGGGAGTTTAAAATTAAAATTGTATATCTCTACTTCTGTTTTTTGTGTTTTAAATTCAAGAAGCAAAGAAATCCCTGAGATGTGGAAAATCAGATGTATAAAAAGCCTCTGTAGTACATTTTTTGTGAGGACAACCTTAGGTGTATCAAGTACAGCATTTTTCATACCTGAACTGTTGTTAAAAGTTCCTTATACACTTCTTATTTTGCAGATAAATTTACTGTATTGGGACCTGCATTGAGACTTAAGGAATAGAATTTGGCTGCTATCCATTTCTATTTTTTGCACAAAAGGTGTTCTGGGTCTGCTGGAGGTCTGTTGTTCCTTGTTGCTTCAGGCTGCACAGCCCTCTTAGGAGGCACTATGCTGAAAGGGTTTCCTTAAACTGAGACACTCACTTCTCCAACTCTGCTCTCCACAGGTCATGAATTAATCTCTCACTTGCTGCCTGGGCTATTTTAGACATATCCGCAAGTCTCCTTGGCAGTCCTTTCCTCCTTGACGTCTCTTCAGTTTACAGATCTAGATTTAAAGGTGGATTGATGCCAGAAGCGTTTCCCTCCTTACCTTCTCGAACGCCCTCCACTTCGTAATAGCCCTCTGTGCCGGGGGGATGCCTGCCTCCACGCTGCCTGGGGGAGCAGTCCCTGCTATGTCCCCAGTATGGTGCTTATGTTACCTATTTGCAAAAGCAGGGGAAAGGTTAAGCTAGCCCATACCCTGTGGTCAAGTCTCAGCCCTGTTGTAACATTAATATAGGTTCAAACACAAAGGAAAAACCCCTGGGTCCCTACTGAGGTAAAATTAGCTTGAAGGGAGATAGGTAGAGAAATCTTGCACAACACATCAAAATTGAACTGTTTCTGGCTCTCATCCCCAGCAGCATTCTCCTCATAAATACATTTTACTTGAACAAATTAAAAGCCTTTAGCCCGGTTTTGAATATAGATCTTAGTGCAATGTGCAGAGCTGAGTTCCTTGTAGGTATTTACAGAATATATTTAGTAACCAAATAAATCCTGTTTCATCAGGACTAGAACAACATTTCACTTGGCTTTCACTCACAAACCTCTCTCTCAATCTTTCTTATGGTTCTTCTCTTCCTGAAAAACCCATCAAACACTGAAAAAATATACATCTATTGATATTTTAGATTTTTTTGTTTAATTCTATCATGGAATCAGACAATTTGGCGCTTCTTGTGCTTTCAACAACTTTTGTATATAAGATGCCAGCGACACCCAAAAGAGGCACCTCTGTTAAGATGTTTGTGTTCTGTTATTGGAGACTTATATGTGCCCAAGTCAAAATGACTCAGTGCAGGACGTGTGTGTGTTAGACTGGGTGGAAACTTTGTAAATGGCCAGAATTTCTGCCGGTGGTTAGAGACATCTCTTTTCCTTAATTTTTATTGCTGCTGGGTAGGCACAATGTAGAGCTGGGTCTGGATGTGAGGCTGATTGCTGCTTTATCGACCCCATTCACAGATGCAAAATTGCCATTTGCTCTGTGCACTGTGGTGAAATCTATGCAGATTCCACATCCATTTGAAAGGTAACTGAGTATCTGTCGGATACATGGATATGTCTTATTCTGAGGTGTTGTGGGCTTCTAAATCACAATATCCAGCCTTGGCTCACAGGAGCAGGCTAGGCATAGGGAGAGCAGTCAGGCCAGAGGAAAAACAAACAGATTTCTTCAAGTGCTTTTAGCTGATGTTCAGGCCTGGCTTTCCCACACTAAACATGGTTTGTTGAGTGAAGAGGACTACAGCACAAAATGGGAGACAATTGTCCATGAATGTCCAAAGCTATAAAAATCATGCAGTATGTTCACATGAGATGGTGAGATGCCATGAAATGGACTCTTCAGCTCAGGTTGTGAGCTGGTTCCTAATATATTTAGTATCCTGGAGGGCTCTTCTTGCTTTTCTGAAACCTTCCTGAGAGGACTCACACACTTAAAATCTTTCAATGGCTGTTTCAGCAATAAGTAGCATTTTACAGTAAATATTTTACCCTTTGTAGTCAGTGAAACTGGTTGTTATGTGCAGCAGAGACGCGGGGAAGAGAGCCAGTCCTGATGTGAGGGATCACTGGTTTCCAACTTTTCTTTCCAAAAATCCAGTGAGGGTGTTGACCATACTTTAGGAAATGTTGTGGATCCAATTCATATGTATTGCATTTGAACTCACAAATAATCAGCGGCTGTCCTTAGCTAGAGGTCAGTCAGTGTTCACATTAAGTTTAGATCACATCTCATCTCCTAGTAAATCTCTGGAAAGAAATGTCATCTGGTCAGGCTACTCATCATCTACTCCAGGTTAGGCTACTATATGACAATGTCAACTGATATCTCAAAACTAATAGACTACCACTTTTTTCACTTTTGCCATATAACAAAAAATGGGCGTAACTAATATGCGCACAGTTTAACACCCTACAGTGTTGGTAGTGAAGAAACTACACTCCTCTTTCTTTGTTTCCCAAATAAATAGAAAATAGTCTTGAAATAGCTGCTTTAACAGAAAGGATTACAAATTGAACATCGTTGGACATTTTGTGACTATTCTACTGTTCTCAGCCATTATTATTTGCAGCAGAGTTTTTCAGTTTTTATTTTTCTTCTGTTTGGGAGTAGCTTGTTCTTGTAATTGATCCTAAGGGATTTTGTATCTCAAACTTCCTTTTTAAAGGATATTTCCAATTAGGCCAGCAGTATGTTTATACGTTGGGATAAAAGAAGCATGCCACTTTCAGTAGAATGAATCAGTTTTTAGATTGTGAAGAAAATGTGTTAAGGATGTCTAAGATCAAAGTTTTTATCCAAACTAACAAGAAGGCTTGTCACAAATTTAAAAAAATACCTTTCTGCAGACAAGAAAATCTTTGTAAGAATTTGGTCGTAAATGTAAAGCCCTCAGTACACAGACTCCAAAGTAAAGATATGATCATAATTTTTGGTTTAAATTTACTGAGAAGAAATACAGTGTCATAACTAGTATTAAATGTTTTTGCTAGTGATATCTGTTATTTTTCTATGAAGAATCACAGTTAAAAATACAATTTTATGCTGTGATGTCACATTTCTAATACTGGGGGGAGAGGCAAGGGGTAGCAACATTTACCAGATGATGAGCATTTTGTCTTTGGGCATGCTAATAAAGAAAAACTCTTATTCATAACATTTTTTAAGGGTGAATATATTTTGCTTAAAATGAGTCATTACTGCATTATTCTATTTTCATCATGTATGTTTTTCACATATAAAGCACAATAGAGGCTTTACCTGGACACCCGATACATTTCCTTCTTAGTTTCCAAGAAAAAACAAGAAACAAGAGTACCACCAGCAGCTAGAGTTAATTCCTATAAATAAACTGTTTTCTTTATTGCGACCAGTATGAACTCAGTAAAATTTTGTATTGACTTGCTGCAGTCAATAATAGCTGTATTCAACACAAGACCATAGTTTATAAAGTTGCCATTAATATCGTGGTTTTATTGATGCAAGTGTATTTTACTAATTGTCTTCAGTATTGCTTTGCTTTAGTTTTAAAGATATGCTGCATTAAATAGTACTGATATGACTGGAGTTTCAGTATTCCCTTTTAGTTACTTTTATTGATCATCCTTTACTTACTTTATTGAATTTGCAAAGGTCCTTTAAATAACTGCTCTCAAAAATGGAACCCTCAAGACCTAGTAATTAAAATTAGTCTGTGGTCTAAACCTTTGTCTTGACAGACTAATTGAAGTATAACTCAGGGTAAGAACACCTGGTTTTATTGGATTCTTCCACCAGCTTGTTTCCAGATGCTGAATCATATCTCTGATGCGGGTCCTATCCATGTAATCTGGATTTCTCATATTCACAGGAGACAAGTGAACTGCATTTCCCAGGATTAGTGCTGTTTATGTGTGACTTTGATGCATGAGGGCTGTCGTTTGACTGAGCTGATGCAAAAGCAGAGCTTTCCCCCTTCCGTAATCTCCTGCTGCCTGGCCAGCTGACGTGTGGCTGTAGCAGCAGGAGAGCAGTGACACACCACCCGCAGTGCTGTGACACTTCCATTCACACCCTTTCACTTCACCTAAGTAAGATGAAAAGTATCTCTGCCTTTCTGAGCTGACATTGTCACCTCTCACTCTCTCCTAGTTATCAAGCTGTGGCAGAGGCAGGTTTTCAATAACTCCTCACTTCCACCAGTCAAATAAGATTATATATATTTTCTGATTACATTCCTCAGGTTTTCACAGCAATTTCAGCTCCAGTTGAGAGAAAAGAACCGACTCAGAATTAAAAATTTGAGGAAGTGTGGGATTAAGAAATCATCAAGCACTGAGCTTCATCAGTAGATAGAGTCTAAAATGATAGTCCCTAGATGTCCCAACCCCTAGTACAGAAGTGTTTTAGCTCTCATTATCACCATTGTTCAGCTCTTATTTCAGTAGAGCTTCATGTCTCAGCCTGGCTATCCTCTGGCACAGGGTGCATCTGTAGATTTCGAAGCAACAGGATTTTTTTTTGCTGGATGTAGTCTATGAGAAGTAAATGTTCATTGGTGGGAACAATTACTCAAATTACTGTTATTAGTACTTTTTGCATGAATGCAAGCAAACCATAATTGACTAAAAAAAGCCCTAAAGGAATAAAAGTATTTTTCATCGGAAATGAAAACTGACAAGCTCCTGCAAGCACAAAAGGGCACAAAAACGTGATACTTGTCAAAAGATGTTGTAAACCTTTTTTATTGTAGATAAGAGACCTTCAGAAGATGAAAACCTTAAAACCTGTGATCACATTTTTATTGAGTTTCAGGTGTGAATGTTTTGAAGTAAGCCTTTTTCATTACAGTTGCTCCTGATACAAATAACATTTGATCTGGCAAGCTAAATATGTTCTCAGAGTCTATAATAGCAGAGAACAAGTCTTTAATTTCTTTACTACTGGATTCTTCCATTGCAAAACATTTAGGTGCCAAATATATCTTTCTCTCAGAATAAATCTAAAAACTATACATTTTTTCTAGACTTGAAAAACTTTAGACACCTAAAACTCATTGGACCCTCCAGTCCACCTCTTTGCTATTAGGAGTTTCTTTCTTACAGTACTTCTCGCTTGCCAGTTTAGTCTGTTTAGGTTGTTTGCCAGTTTGGCATTTTAAGAACTTTCCTTAGAGCTTCAAATGTATCCTAAAATCTAATAGTTCATGGCGCCAGATGTCACAGTATAGCTCTCAGCTGAAACCAGGACACCAGGAAATAATCTTCCCTTTGCTCATATATAATTGAGTACCCTCCTTATAACACTAAATAAAGTCCTCCTTTTCTTGGAGCTGCACTCTTGGGGGTTTTACCTCTGCTCTCATCCTCTTCATTATTTCTGAGATACTTCTGCTTCATTGCTGTGAATAATTTATTTGAAGATGTAGGCACAACCTGTGAGAATAATAATGTTTCACTTATTCTGTTGCAATTTTCCAAATTACTTGGTGCCCTTCTACACTTTAAATATTTCTTCTGTACTTGTCATTTTATTTAAACAGTATGTTTCCTCACTCTCTTCCCATAATTCAAGGACTTCTATTCCTCAAACTTTTCTATTTTTTTTTTCTTTACTCTTTAGTTATTTTGTAAGTATCTTGTACAGATTAAGGTGGCTGGACCAAAACTCTCTATTACACTGTGGTAAGACAGATGTATCTTTCAATATTTCAGTGTTCTCAATATGAAGTATCATAGAAATTTACATAAGTCTGTGTGTCATGAAGCTGTCTAAGGCAAACTGAAATTAATTTATAGCTAAAAGGTAAAATCTTGTTTGGGTAAAAAAAAAATCATGTAATTTTCTTTTTCTGTTCATATGTCAAAACTTCAGAACCTCGAAAGAACTTTCTCCCTTACCTGCAATATATATTATTACTACTGCTGAAATAGTGTGAGGCAAATAGCTCCCATGTAGGCTTAAAGTGTTGAGGATATCAAGTTCTGCAGAATCAGTTTGAAACCTTTAGCCTGAAACCTATTCCTGCTTGAAATGTTTTCAGTTCACCTGTTAAAGAATTACTAAAATAAGATTACTGCAAATTAAAAGAAACACATCAAAAGATGATGTCTCTTCAAAGCAATTTATTTTTGTAATTTCTCCAAAATTAAGGGTTAGTATTATGACCTACCAAGTGAATTTGGATAGTTAATATTTCAAATGAATATGACTGTGAGGCGTAGAACAATTGTAAAAAAAAATTTATCCTCAGAAGGATGATGTTATTAATTCTTTCTCATTTCCCACTATTTTTCTTTTTATATATGCTCTGATTCTGTAGTCTCAGATTTGTAACTGATATTCCATTATGGAAGTGAAAATCAATAGCATAGACAAATTTCTTTCACAGTGGCAATTGCACAGATATTTGCATAGTATTTTTTTCTTGCCAGGAACAGTGGGTTTTCCAAATATGCTACTGGGAAACAGTTTGGTAGTGCAGAGGGTCTGTCTATTGTTCCTGCTCTGATACAGTAATGAAGTTAATGCAGTATCCATTAGCAGTGACTGAGTATCCATTTTCTTTCCCTTTTTTTAGCCCTTGCCCACAATTTACTTGCTGCCTGGAATTTAGGATTCTGATTCATTAACAAATGGGAGAGAGGAACCTTAAAATTTCTAGTCAAATACATTTTTCTATGAAATTCAATTCCAAGCATCTGTCAGAGTAGTTTTGCTACATGTATTATAATACACAAGTGTGTGTTTTTTATATATAAAACATGCAAAAATATTTCTTTGATGTCAAGAGTTTTCTAACTCAAATACTTAACATCTGGGGTTGTATTCTGACTCACTGGAAACTTAGAAGACAATTTTTCTTTTTTTTTTTCCATGTAAAAATACAATTTCAAGAAGTAGAAATATTTGCATTAAAACTTTCTGTAGACGTATTGTCTTGGTAAAAATCAATATGAATTTTTCAGGTAGATTTTACTGTGTATGTGGTGACTTGATTTGAAATCTTTAAATCTTGATTCCAGATTTTCATCTGGACTCAGTATGCCCTGGAAGTTTCTTGCCTCTGAATTTTGAGACAGCTATACTAGCCAGAAAACAAAAATGGAACTTGCAAACCTGTGTGGCTTTATTGTCTGTGATACAGATGCAAAGTGCTGTAAGTCACTGAAGTCCACTAAAGGTGGGCCAGAATTAAATATCAGCATGTCAGAAATTCCTTCAGGAAGAGAAAGTTCACATTTTACTTATGTCTGGTTTCTGGTTGTTTAACTGACATTGTTTGCTACAAGAGGAATTTGCAAGCAAAAATAAATCATATATGTTGCTGTAATAGAAATATAAAGTATGTGTTGATTGAACTCTTTCCTAGAATTTCGTAAAGTGTCAGTAACCATTTTTATTCAATAATAGCTGTATTACATACCTCTTTTAGAGGTATTTAGAGTAGATTGCACTCTGACAATTATTGCTATCAAGAAAAAAGCAGCCAAACTTGCTACATATGGCTGGTTCCATTTTGTGCCAGGGAATCCTGTGTGCAACCCTGCGTGTCTGGAAAAGATCTGAGAAGCTTCAGGGATTCTGCTGAAGTGCCCTTGGGGGTCTCAGATGGAGATATAGAGGCAGAGGAAAAAGTAAACGAGAAATTGGCAGTAAACCAAGAGGAGTGTTCAAATAAAGGGGACTGACCGCTCTCAGCACTTCTGTTGTAGTTTGGTTTATTTGTTCATTTCCAGTTAACATCCTTATCTTTTGGCACTCTATAAAAGGAAAAGGAAGCTCCTAGCCTTTGTATACAGGATCTCCATTACCACCCAGAAAATCCTTATCAGCTAAACTAGTGTCCGTGAAAGAAATCTATCCCAGCCTAATTCCTAAATTTATTCAAAATAGTAGGTATTTGGGGATTACAGGTTCAGTTTAGTATGCTACAGCTGGCACAATAAAATTAGGCATCTTGGGCAACTGCAAGCCTAAGTGTGAAGGACCAGTTTGGGAATGTAAACTGCTTCTTCCTCAGAGTTGCTGAAATTTTACTCAAGGTTGGATTATTACTAATCTTGTACAGGCATTCAAGGCAGGAAGGACAGAAACTGCAAAAAGCTGCTGTCTCCCTGTTTGTGCAGAGATGTGGTTCCAGCTGCTGCACTCCCTGAGTGAGATGTGTGTCGTACCAGTGCAGAGAGAGGTACCAGTCTCCTGGAAAGTAACGAGCTGAGCAAAGCCTGCTGTTGCTCAGCAGCCAGTGTACCTCTTGTGCCAGAGAGCGAGTAAGGAATCTCAGTACAGCCTGCCTCTTCAGGAGGAAAGAGAGCTAACTGTATGCTACAGGCAAGCACTCATGTTACAGATAATTTATTCCTCTCATTTAAGCACACAGAAAATGAATGAATGCTGTAGTAGAAGCTCATTGATATATATATATATATATACATACATATATATATAGATACTTTTATATATGTACACCCATATACAGTGTTGCTCACAGCATGGTTGTAGCTGGATCTTTGGAGTCTTTGATTTGTCTTCCTAGTTATTTCCCATTTCTCTTGAGTCTTATGAAAAATGGCTGTGAAAAAACCCAAAATCTGAAGTGTATAAATAGAACTGGAGAATTGAGAGAGCCATAAAACAGTTGAGAACCATTCTGTTCTTGTTTCACAAATATTCCATAATCACTGAGAAAACATTCTAATGGAAAGGTATATGTGTGTTTGCACATGAATGCACATATATGTATGTATCTCACATGCATGTCTTCACTCATAACTGATCTGCACAGCTTTGATAAACGTGTCTCTGATAATAAAGTGTTGTTAGAAGGAGCTAAAGATGTGGGCTGAGAGAAAAGAGACAATCTTGCCAGCAGTCTCTGTAAATACTCATATACATTGTAGCGACATCAGTAGTAATAAATCCCATAATCAATATATCAAACTGTCCTCTATTCACTCATGTTATGAGATACTTTTAACTTTCCAAAAACTATTCATTTAAGTAAGCTAGACTGTATGTGTTTGTCTAAATGCATAAATGCACAATATATTGATCCCTGGCAAGAATCAAAGTAGTGATCTGTTTGGTACATGGATAGTGCCAAACTGGAAAAGTGAAAGATAAAGTTTGACCAGATACCAGTGTGGGGTTGCTTTGCAGCAGTGGGGTAACAGGAATACGTCACTCTGAGGAAAAGGTTTTCTCCTGGATATGAAGCAGAGCTCTAACACCATGAGGTATAGAGCTGGCAAGGTTGCCAAGTACGGATGAGCCGGGAATTCAAGGACCTGGGCAATTGCCCTTGATAGGAAATGTGTTCTGTCAAAAAAAAAAAAAAGCCCTGCTGCAATATTTGCAGCATTAACTTACTGTAAAAGGTTAGCCATCTAACGCTGTGCTTCATTGAAAAACACAATCCATTACTTCTGTTACGGTGCTTGTTATAACTCTGCTGGATTCTAGATTAAGATTTTCAATCCATATGAAACTATTTTCAATATTTGCTTGGAGAGAGTAGTTTAGTGTTTAGAGATACTAAAAAAATTCAAGAGAAATTAGCAATTCTTTGAGAGCTGAGGAAATGAAAAAATAATTATATAGACTCTGTTTTTGTAAATAATTAGCTATAGTCTTGACAATTAAATGCATCTCGGGGTTTTTTCCTACTTGAATAGATCAGTTGAGGCACAAATCAGTTAAAAGCCAAGATCATAAAGTTTATATGAGTCTGCATTTTGATGTTCACCTTGAGCCATCTGTAATCTTCTGGACTTTGCACACACACAAGTCAATAGCTTAGGGTAAAAAGCTTTGCTAGTCCCATTGAAAATTATATCATGAGGAATTTAGTTTCAAAGTCTCTGTAAGAACTAAAAAAATAAATGTTGACTACTAAACTAAATGGTTGACCTGACTCTCAGCAGTGCTAGCAATGTCAGATGAGAGCACTCCCTTCTCAAAAGGCTATGTGGCAGAATCCTCTTGTTGGGGGATTTGGGAGTTTAACCCTAAAATTATCACCTAACTTCTTTTTCCTTGAAAGTTGATTAATTGATCCTCCAAAACCCTTGGACTTTGGAAAACCTCAGCTCCATCTAGTTATCTGAGGTTTCAAAGTTTTGGTTGTAATTATAATCCAAAAGAAAATGATGTGAGCAACCATAAGATGCAGTTATGGGACAATACTTGAACACCATAAGCCAGATGTTAACAGTGTCTAAAAACATACCAGTATAATTAGCATAACCCTATATCTGATTCTGCCACCGGACAGTATTCCCATATTGTCTCTAATGGTTTACTCCTGTGTACCAACACAGAGATTTCTTTTACATCTTTGCAGCATTGATGTTTTAATTCCTTCAGTGACAGTTCTTCTGATTCTTCAGATGGATCAAAAATTAGTGCTATGGGATCAATTTTTCACTTTGGGCATGGATACCATTTAGAGGACCAAGGGAAACACACTCTCTTGTAATTCAGTTTGTTCTCCTGAACCTCCTATGGGCCTTTTAGGTCAGTACTGCAGTAGTGCTTGATGGAAACAAAAGTCTGATGCTTGGTACAAGCCTTTTAAAAAAGAGACTTAGAAAAACTCTACTGTGAACAATTTCTAATGAGATTGTGCCTGCACCTCACCAGAGGAACAAATAATTTCACATTTATAAGCCTTACCAAGCGAGCTGGCCAGAAAGCTTCAGGTACAGAAATTTCCACTGCTAAATTCATTTTTCAGGAAATGGAAAACTTTCTCTGGAATCTAGCAATTCTATTTACATCTTTTGGATGTAAAAGGGTGTAAATGCATTATGTGGACTAATGATTAATTAACTGCTGATATTTTTAAAATGTAAATATTTTAAACACTTAATGACATTATGAAAGTAAAGTCTTTTGACACTGAAATAGTTTTACTACATTGCCAATACAAAAACCTGCTTGGATTCCAAATAAAATAAAATAGAAAAAAGCCCCAAACCTGCCTGAATTTGACCTATTGCCTTTTCATTCAAAGAAAAAAAAAATTAAAAACGAACATTTGAGAAAAAACTAGGGATTTTCACATGCCCAGTTTTATTCACCACCTGTCCTGAGCTGCTCCAAACCTTTTAGCAAAAGAGTCTTTTTCAAGGTTTTTCTGCTCAAAGTCATGGGGTATTTTGCCATTTTTACACTGATAAGTCCATATAGTTTTTGCAGTTTCATTAAGAATGCTGGGAAAAACTCAGCAATTGGAAAGTTGATTTTCAAACTATGATTTTAGAAGTCCAGGTGCACTTTACCCTGCCTTTGCCTGAAGACATGCATTAATTATGGCCTCAAGGATACCTGGAAACCAAATTTAGTTTCACTGAGCTAAGATAATTACAACTATCTTTAGATGTAGTCAGTGATTTTCCATAGTTCATAGAGCACTATTTTGAAGCTCTGTCATGAATCACAAAATTATATTTAAATTAGATTGTAGATTTAAAAAGCTTCAGTAGAAATAGGTAGTACTGAGAGTCAGAGAGAAAAATATTTTCCATGCTGAGATCTGGAAGCAGCTGGACTTCCTGTAAGTTCAAGTCATTTATTTCATTGGAGACATCAATTATGTTAGAGATGTAGGACCAATACCTTTCAAATAAACTACTGAAATGATGAGGGAGAGGTTTTTCATGGGATTTGAGAAAGCAGTGATTGATTTGATATGATTTGTTGAATTCTCTGTTTAGTACGTCTGGTCAACCATGCAATGGCTAAGGAGATTAAGGGACCTCCACCAGGATCTGTGAAGTGTTTGTGTAAGAAGCAGCTGTATTTGGTTCAGGAGATCTCCTTCCATTTGCTGTTTCAAGCAAAGTGCCATCACATTGTCAGGAGAGGATGTGTCACGGAGGAATGGCTCCTTAGCATGTAAATGTTGGCTGGACATTCACAAAGGCTGATGCTGCAAGGGCAAAGTGATCCACAGGCCATGTTTGTTGCCAGGGCTGGTAAATGGTCAGTTTGGTCCTCAGCAAAAAGAATTAACTTTTTCACTCTTTAACAATTATGTTTTCCTTCCAGTACTCTTTTCTAGTCCTTAATGAACTACAGGAGATTAAGGGATTAAAACCCACAAAATAATAGCAACAAAAACCTACCACACACAATCCTAAGAAAAAAAAAAGAAGGCATATAAAATCTATTGAATGAGATTAGGATCAGTTATACCGCAGGCTGGTGGAAATACGCTAGGTTATGAATGGAGTTATTCATGGGGTTTTTTACCATTTTGATGTGGGGATAGAGCGTTCATTTAGTATGAGAAATAGTATGTTACACCTTGCTGTTGGGAGCTTTATATAATAAACTTCCAGCATTTTATAAAGCACTCCTATCAATGTCAGTTGTAGAGCATAGTTTCAGAAGAATTTATTTCCTTGGAATCTTAAAAGCACCTGCATAACAACACCATGTGAATCAAATTAATTTTTGTTTAGTTTTAAAATTGCATAGCTTTACATTCAGGTTGCTTTATTTTTCAGGCTTATCAGTCATGACTATGTATGTGGTCTCTACAGGCAACATGCTCTCTACAGATGTAGTAGACTTAGGCACATTAAATCCATGGTAGATTTAACCAGATTTAAGAACATGCATACAGGAAGAACACAGGCCAGCACAGGAGGTATTTGTAGGGCTGAACTGCAGAGCACAGGGGAGCTAAAGGTTTCCCAATGGTCCAGGTTGTTTCCCGCACTCAAGTGTCACCCTAATATCCAACTCCTACACACAGTTCAGAATTAAACCATCTCTATCTGTCCAGTGGTGAATTGCTACAGAACTAGCTGTCCTCATCTACTCTGACTGCAGAAAAAATCTAGTGGATATATTCTACCAGCTCTTTAAATGTAAGAGCAAAAAAGTTGGGTTTTTTGTATATCCCACATTCACTCAGATCTTGGCTTACCTATAATGTCAAATATCACCCAAGCATATAGAAAGTATACAGATCATTGTTTTCTTTCTAGTACAAATGTGGGAAATACAGCGAACCATTTTGGTACATTATATGTTTCATGCAATTTTGATGCAGTTTAGTAATTAATTTTTTAGACTCCATTCTATAAGCTGCAATTCTAACTTGTAGGGAAACAAACATTTCTTTATAGACAAGCATGTTTGGATATTGCTGCTTCCTGTTGAGTGCATTTTGAGTGAAAACATAAATGCTGTCCTTCATTTACTATGATCCAGACTTAATATTGTTTTTTCAGAAAACAAATACTTGAAAAATAATCCTTCTTCACTCTTTTATACTTTCTGAACTTATTTGCCTCTGTGACTTAGTAGAATAAACCATTAATAAGAACAATTGGGCGTTATTCCAGTTTTGCATGGATGGAAGTGAACGGAATGAAAAATGAGAAGTCAATAAAAATTTTTAGAAAAGTCGTATTAGCACAGATATAAAGGTACTCTGACATTTGGGTATAGTTAGAAGAGGTTAGGGTGAAGATCTTATGGCAAACAGCAGAGTAAAATAATGAAAAAGAAATCAGGACTGTTTGTTACTTAAAAGGCTATATTCAAAATTATTAAGAGCATGATAGTGCACAGTAGCCTGGAAGTGAAGAACATGAGTGTTCTAGCAGAAACCTCATAAGGATAGAAAAGTCACTCTAAGAAGCTTTTGAGCACATGGAACAGGCTGCACCCAGAACCAGTGGGAGTCTCCCCTGCAACTCCCTTGAAGGTTAAATTTCAGGCTTTATTGGTTAGCAGGAGGCACATACACACATACACAGGGAGAACTTGCAAAGTCCTGTTAAAAAAGTACAGATTTATTAATCCAGTTGATGGCAGTCTTCTGCAATGCTGAATGATCTGAATTTCCTCTCTAGGTTTACTTGCACTATCTATGTCCACTACATAAGGAGATGAGCAAAGGGAGCAGAGTCAGGGTTCTGTTGAGTGGCTGTTCTAATTAGGAGCGATAGCATCACTCAAGACCTGGGAAAGTATCAGTATTCCACTTGGGTTTCTCAAATCAAATTTCACTTAGACATACAAACTAAGGTTTGATATTTACCTGGCTTTAAGGAAAAGGTCAAATTAAATAGCTATTAGCTGTTTCCTATTAGCTTTAAGGACTTTTCTTCCAAAGGCATGAATATGTCTTGCAGAATAATTCACTTGGGGCTTGAACACTGCGATTAGGTAAATGGATTTTATACCCATTTATAAAAATAAGGGATTACAGTGATTTACAGAATGGCATGCCAGTGACTTCTTTTAAGAAGGGAGCCAAGCGTAGCCTACTGACTTCTCTAACTACGCTATATTGAATGCACAAGGACTCTCTGCTTAAGTATATAGTGGAAGATGTTTGAATGGGTATTTTCACTGGAAAGTGTTGATTTATTAACTGGTTTTTACAACATCGGGGAAACCAAAATGTTGGTTATTCGGAAAATTCTTTACATGTTAGAAGAAAAAAAAAAAAAAAAACTTCCTAGAAAAAGAAAACTTCATTCCCATCCACTTTCCATATACACCTCTTAGAGAATTAAGTTGTCTGAATTTGTCTGCATTTCACTGCTATCAATTAAAGTTAAGTATACATTGCCGTGAAATTATTTAATGGAAAAATCTGCCTTGAAGGAACCTCCTAATAGAGAATTTTTTTTTTTTTATAACTTCCTGGTTTTGCAAAAAGACATTCCTATTTAATACTGATGCAGAGTTTTTGAAAAAAAGTTACGAGTTATGTCATATTGATGTGTATCAGACTGTGGAAAGAAAAAGTACTTGATGCAGCCAGCAAAACGAATGAGAAATAAATATGTTTATGTATATATATGTAGTAAAGTGAAAGCCCTATGAACTCCTTCCTGAATAGCTACTAAATGAGGCATCTCAAACTCCTGCCCGGTGTCCCTGTATATCAGTTATCCCCAAACATTTTGTTAGCAATGGTGTTTTTCTCTCCACTTATGTGTTTGGATTATGACTGGTGCTCCCCACCTTTGACTATGCCAGAGGAAGGCACTGTAAGTGTAATCATCTGAGATTTGGTTACTCAGGTACACGGCTTTCAGATTGGATCTCTTGTTCTTCTGATTGGCTTGATTTCTGGCCAGAAGTTTCAATGAATAAATGAAAGAACCTAGCAAATACTGGCAGTCTCAAGTGAACTCTGACCTGCTGCGTTGTGGGGGCTGTTAGTGGGATGTTACATTGTGGTATTTCCTGCACAGGATCCCAACCCAGCAGTGCACCTGGAAAAACTGCAGCCAGTGAAAGCACAGTGAAGTCAGCACTTGGGAACCAGGCACTCAGATCACACAGCTGAAACCCCGCTGCACTGGCTTCTCATACCTGGGGGTTTTTGGCACACACAGAGTAAAATCCCAGCCTTTCATCTCCTTGGGGTAACAAGGGCTCGCAAATATGGTAATAGCTCTAGAGATTTTGTGTGCTGTCTCTGACCATGAGCTCCCCGTAAGCCACATCCCCGTCATTCCTTAAAACTCTCCTGTACTGTAATATGGCTGGAACTGGAAATGTCTTCCATTTTCCTCTTCTGAAACAAGTATTTCTGTTTCTTCTTCCATTATAGGTTAGTGCCCCCCCATTTCCAGCTGACCTTATCATTGCTCATGCCAGAAAATCTGCATGTGTATTTATGGCTCCAGTTTACCTTCCTCTAATGGCCAAATTTTTTAGTCCAAATTTAGTAATAGTAAGGCTTGGTTTATACTGGTTTCCTTTCTTTTTCTTTCTTTCTTTCTTAACTTACAAACTAAGAGAAATGAGATGCTTTGCAAAAGTGCTAAATTACTCAAATAGAAAAAAACTTTAAATTGCGAACAGAGCGTGTTAAAATAAACTCAGTGTGAAATCTTGCAGCGCTGGAATTAAGGACAATATTTCCAATTAAGCTGACAGTTATTATTTCCCAACTCCCAGATTTTTGTAAGTAAAGCACACACTTTTATTTTGACTTCTCAGAAAAGATTTTCCTCATTTTTGTGAAAGAAAAATCAAGTATTGATAAGTAGAGAGACTCTAGTGAAACATTGATTCATCTAGGTCCTATCATTTGAAAATTATTTTTAATAGAAAAAAGTAGGTGGTATATTATGTCTTTTTGAATAAGGTCACAGAAGTGCAACAGTAGAAACTCATTTCTGCTGACACTTTTTATCTCAGAAATTGTTTCCTCTTGTTCCCTAATGATTATTTTTTTTTTTAATTTGCCCTTGTCTGACACATTTTACCTCTACCTTGGCAGGAAAAGTAATTTCCTCCTGTGAGTAAATGAGTGATAGAGGACAGATGAAAGGGCAGAAATGTGCAAGTGCCATCAAAACCCTCATTTTTGATTTTTAATATGCTGCAGCTGTTGGCATGGAGTGTTTCTCTTGCAGTTGAAAGCACAGCCAGCATGGGAATATTGATAGGTTTACATGAATCCTGAAGAATCACAGCTTATTTGTATTCACTAATAATGTTGTGCTTGGAGGGTGCTGCCTGCATGGATACGTTTTCAGCTGGAAAAACTGTGAAGCAGCAGTAAGGATTAGTGAAAGGGATTGATGGGGACACAGAGACATTTGGAAAAACAAGCTCAGATCAAAACAGTCTACAGTGAGATTTAAGTACTAGTCTCTATTTCAAAAGCTAAGGTAAACATTAGTACATACCCAAGCGACTGTGATTCAACATGGTCCCTCATGGATACATTTTGCCTTTTGAAAGTCTTACCAGTTTTCTGGCAGCAATTAATGTTCTGAAGTGTCACTAGTTAAGTTACAATCACTTCCATCAAAATCTTTGAATTCCTGTCTTAATTTATAATTTACTTATAACTTCAGCAGGAATGCAGATAATCTTAATCTCTGAAATAAGTCCACATTTGCTGAGGTAGGATTTCTGGATTTTTGAAAAAGCTGGAGACACTGGATGCTAAATGCCTGTTCAAAGTCAATTGGTACTTTTCAGTGATGGATAAGTACACCAGTGCTTTAATTTTCATTAAGTATTTAGCTAGAAAATTTACATTTGGCATGCAATATTGAGAATGGCAGGGAAATCCTTCACTGTTTTGATGATAAATCCACAATACAGCAAAAAATCTAGAAAATCCTGCAGTGTGCTATATTGATGATGTGCATAAATATAGCAGCTCAGGCACATTCCTACACTGCTCACTGTTGCCTGGCTAGTGTACTACATTGCAGATGTTTGACCTCCTGAAGACCAAGGTTTTTCAGATGTTAGCATACATTAACATATTCACTTTCCTATTAACATTGCTATATCCCTTGCCTTTAAATCTCACTAAAATATGAATATCACTTCCAAGAAAAAAAGATAAAGAAGCCATTTGGGACATGGACTCCAGTCTTTTATGGTATTTCAGCATGGAGCCACTTGAGGAGCCAGCTTGTTTCCTTCCACGTGCCCTCTGGCCCTGTATTTCAGGTCACACAGATAAATCCAGTGTACTTTCCTTGTGCCCATGGGTTTATTAAAATACCATAAACTCCTCCTCTTTCAGCAACCACTGCCTCCCTGGTAGCAAGGAGTTGCTGAGGCTCCCAGCTACAGCCATGGACTGATGTGAGGTTAGGTCTGGAAATGCATTTTTTTTCTTCTTCTCCTCTGTCATTTTTAATGTCTAAGTACTTTACTGAGATTCAGTTCTCCCTGCCTTCTTTCTCTCATAAAATGATACTGAATCAAAGCAGTCCCATGCAATTACTACTTCAGGAGCAAGCATGGTGGATTTGCTTTGTCTGCAGCAGCTGGAGTGGCAGAAAGCAGGACTTGAGCAGAAGCCCACGTGTTTATCTGCCATCACCTGGCTCTGGCTCACAGCTTCACTGGCTTTGCCATAACGCCTGGTCTCTTTGGAAACGTGTTTCTCTTTTTAGCTCTGTTCTTCATGCTGCTGTACCAAGCATCTGCAATCAGATCTCAGTCTCAGATGAAATGGTACAAAAGTGATGTAAGTGGGTGAGGGATTTCATGTATTTATTTAACACAAAGTGTGGGTTTCCTGAAAGCCTGGGAGGCAGTATGGAATCTTCCTTCTCTTCACTAAGATCATCACTGGCAGTTTTGTTTTCAGACATATGAGAAATAAGACATTGATTTGTTTATAATATATGCCAAAACAACTCTGTGCACTTTTCTTGTTATGATATAAAATTCTGATATTAACAGAATGCTTATTCTTCTCTTCCTACTCTTTAAATCTTTATTTCTTCCATGAGGAACAAAAATTTAGATTCTTAGGAAAGAGGCATTTTTCCAGCCATTCTCAAGCAAGTCTTTCTCTTGAGTAATTCACTGCTGAAGATGGTTTCTTCTGTAGAAGGGGGTTACAAGCTGCAGCGGTTCTTGATCAGTTCAGTCCATTATACCTGGACTCCTCTACTGACTACATGTGCTTGTAACAGCCTTTCTTTTAGGGTAAACCATTAGAGCACTGTAGGAAGAGAGAGAACTGATGACAGAGAATTGCTGCTCCAACTAATGGAAATGTCTTTTCCCTTCAAGTGATTTTGTTGCTACTTTCAGTTACAAGAATCGTTATCCCAAAAGGGAGGATTGTCTGCATGCCCTCTCTGCGTTGCCTGCTGACTTCAGGTTCCCATAAGCAGTTACATCATCATACATCTTTTTACTGTATTCTATAATCTGTGCCACTTTTATCTTTATCTAAATTGGTTTTGTTTGTGCAGTGAGATTTCATGCAGGAGCTTTTAGCACACAGGCATTCTCAAGCATGTGCAGTTTATGCTGACCCTGGTGCCCCTGCCCTGGATGGAAACCCCAGCCACACCTCGTTCTCTCCAAAGAACATACCCTGGCCCACAGGACAGTCTTTTAAGAACACAGTGACACTGCAGTACATGCTTCTTGCTGAATACAGGGAACCAGGACACAGGTCCTGCAAACTGGGAATACTGAGTTTGAAACATCTCTGAGAGCTCTTGCTCAGGTCATACAGGAAAGCAACAGACAGGTCCTGCACTGGCCTTTCTACAGTAAACCTTTAATCCTCCAAGAAATGGGCTGGGAAGGTACCAACAGCAGCAACTGAGGTTTAAATTTGTCCTCTTCTCTGATGTCCACCAGTAGAAATCCAAAATCATTTAATCTTCTCTGGAGTGCGTCTACAGATTGCTGCAGATGCTTACCTAATTAAAACTACTCAGTCCTAGGAGCTTTTACCGACATGCATCCTTGCAGGACTGCCAAGAAAGATTAAAAGAACAACAAACAAAATGCCCTCCCGAGAGGCAACCAAATAGAGAATTCTTTTCTGATTCTAAAAGATAATTGGTCAGATAGACCCACAGCAGCCTAGAAGTACAGCTCACTGGCGAACCAAAGCATAAAAGTGGGGCAGCTGGAAGATAAAGCTAAATGGAAGGAAATAACGAAGCATTATGGCTTCTTTTTTGGGGCAGTGGGACTTCATGAAAATATGTGCAGCATGTATCCCTACTCTTAGTTCAAGCATTGAAATGCTTCTGACCTTTAAGAGCAGGAGATATTTTTTCTAGATACAGATACTCTTTCTTCTAGCTTTCCACTTCCTTTCTGGAAATAACATATTCTATTTGCCATTTGATCAACTCTATCAAAGCTAGGAGAAATATTTTCCTTCTAATTTATGTAGGACTCCTGATTTTAAATCTTTTGTTGATTATCCTAGACTGTAATGTGTTTGCAAAATGCAGGCTTTTATAGGCTTGAAAGAGAAAATGCAAACAATCATTGGTCCGCTTTACCTTCTTATTTTAGAAGCAAAATCCTGTTACTTAGATAGCAACCTTTACAGCTAATATAATTATATCTCCATGTCTTCTACCATGTACAGAATGCACAAATCCTCAGACACAACAACAAGGAGAGACTGCAGAGTGCTACAACTGTGTTAGCTAGACAGTGAATAGAAAACTTGTAGTGTAAGAGATGAAATATAGTTGCTGGGTTTAAAAATGGCCTTTTTTGTTGATGGAATGATTTTAAAATTTTAGTCACGTAGACAAAACTCTGCATAGATATAGTTCAAGATCCTTCATTTTACAAAGCTGCATATACGAAAGTTGAGGAATGCCTGTGATTTACTAAATTCAGCTTTGCACTACCCTTTCAAGGTAAGGTGATATTATTTTAAAGATCTGCATACATCATTCCTCCTGTAGCGTATGGAGATCCTGTGACAGAATTAGGAATACACTTGACTTCCACATTTAACTTCCTTAAAAACTCGAGTCCTTAATTTTCCCTCCTCAGCCTTGTGCCTCCTTTACTAGAAACCTCCTACAACCATCAGACAAGAGGGTCTTAAAGAAATCAATACTCTGCTGTATAACTGCAATGAGTTGCTGGAGCAGATCCATTTTGCACACAGAATAAAATCGCTGCCTTGTGAATGTGTGTTCTCTATACTAGCACTGATTTTTAAAACTGTAGTTCAAAAACTTCAAATTATAGGAATATATTTCAAGTGGGCAGAAAAGGAGATAGTCGAGCAAACCAAGTTAAATCTTAGGAGGAAGAGGACCCTGTCATGAGGGCTACCAACAGGCATTTATGTAGAGTAACTTAAAACAAATTTTTCCTTAGTGTCTCCTTCCTCTGTCAAGTCTGTTTTCATTGGAGATGTCTCCATTTAGTGATGCCCACTTGGGCACATCTTTGCTCTGTAACTCAAAACCGAAAGAAACCCACAAGCCCTGCAAACAAAGCCTAAAAAAGAAGCATAGCATTGGAGCATTATTTGATTACTTGTCTGTATCTCACTAAAGAACAATTGCTTGCATGCATTAAAATCCACAGTGCCTGCCACCATCGATTTCCCAGAGACTTTACAAATTCCTGGCAGCATGCATGAAGGGGATTGAAGTTTGGAGTGGGCCATTTTGATTAATCTACAGAATTCCACTAGGACTCGCAGATGTGTCTATTCCAGGGAAAAAAAATTAAGTTAACTACAGCAGAGAACACAGTTTCCTGCAATGTGGCTGCTAGTTTGATTCAGAGCAGTACTTGGATGACATGCATTTACTTTAGCTGCTGTCCCTATCAAGGAATATATACAATTTGGTTTGTAATTTCTATGTATAAGACAAAGGCTTTATGAGAGACTGGGTAAGATTTTGTTACAAAGTCCAGACTTTTGTTTCTGAATAACTATTGTGCCACCTAGTGAGTGTTAAACTGCGCTTTTAAAGAGATGGAAAGATTGACTTCAAATATACTGGTGAATAAAGAAGCAAAGTATTTCTTAAAATATTTTGAGTGACATGTTGAAACAAAAATTATTTTCCCTTTTTTCATGATTATTTACCAAGATGTCCCACTGAGGTAAAAAATATTCTATAGTATAGCATTTTGTTTGCAATTGTATTAAAGAAATATAATACATAAAAAGGGTGCACACAGAGCTCTTTACCTCCCCAGCAATAAAACCATTTCAGTAAATGACTAGCACAATTCATAAGCTTATCAGTATGAAAGGATATCCCCAAATCTCAGATGATACATTTTCCCATTCTGTAAAACAGTTAAATAAATAAATAGACAGAAAATGTTATTTTCTGACCAACTATGACAACTTTCACTTGGCACCAAGAAAAAATGCTTTAACATGTTATTATGACTGCATGCTTTAAGGCAATATTTAGACAAAATAATAAACAGTGTTTTATGTCAAAATTGTTATATTCTGACAAAGTTTCTCATATAATTTCCTTTTCCATATAAATAGTTGGTGTCCAAAAAGCTGTGTAGACTTCATTAGCCTGTAGCTACTTCTTAGTGATTTTTCTCCTCTAGCTGAAATCTCTCAACAGGTTTTTTTTCTTTCACTTTTTAAGTAAACCATCTGTCCAGTGTGGGAGTATTGGGTTTGCCACAGTAGATAGCAGTAATATTTCAGTCACCAAAGCCAATAACAATAAATTTCCCTTAATAGAGCATTTTCTAGCATTCTGCACTTTACTGCATCTTGTGTTAAATCGCCGCACTATCCATCATCAACTAAAGCTAAAGTAGATACTCTGCTCTTCTAGTACCTGCATGCAGTGCCATAGTTACAGTAGAAAACCTAGTGGTTGGCAATAGTTCAATTTAGAAACGTTTATATTCTCTGATACTGCAGGGGATTTTAAATTCATGTTGTTTAACACATTTAAATGATGCATGTTAGACATCTTTCATATAACAGGACCTGACACCAGGTAAACATGACATCTGTACCAGAGACTTGGATAGCTCTATGCCAGACTGTGATGCAAACGCAAATATTTTTATAATTTTCCCTCAGTGAACAATGGAATGGAGCTCATCTTCTTTCAGTACTTTTTGTTACAAAATATCTGAGATTCAGTTCTGAGCTGAGAGAAAATGAAATTAGTTTCTGAAGGTAAAAAACATACTGTTTTGAAAAGCAGAAAAGCTGAGGTTTGAGGGGTCTTTTTTACACTTTGTTGTTGTTGCTTGGGCTATTTATTTTCCCTCCATGAAAAGGATTTCCAGAAAAAAAATACTTTCAATTTTCTGGTTTCAAGGCTTGACAGGCATTTTGTCATTTCATTTTCTTCTTGCAGACAAATGAAATTGAAAAGATTGTGTCAGGTGTCAGGTGAGCTTCTTTAGAGCTCAGATTCCAGGCTCTTTGAATTCTTTCATACTTGAAAAGTGTATACTGTGTTCCAGTTTTCTCTGAAGGTATATTGTGTAGTGAGCAAACAGAAAAAGCAAAAGTTTATTTTTTTTCAAGCATAATCAATTTATTGCTCCATTTTGAAGTAGTTCCATTTAAGATAGTAAAGAGGTCTGCTTATGAGGTTTTTTGTTCCCTGTAAAGGTTCTTAATAGCTAATTTCACATTAAATATGGAATTTAAATGCATGCAAGTATTACTAAAAGTAGGGCAAGATGAGAAACATAATAACATTTGTTTGCTTTATCTAGCATTGATAACAAGCTCTTCTTGATAGCAATATGCTCAAACATGATTATTTTTGTAGAGGAGGATGCCATTTAAGTAAAAGAGGACAAATCACTTACAAGGCTTGATATTTTTTTTCTCTTTACACACTACTTTTCCATGTTGACTCAAGGTATTCTAGCATTTAACAGCAGCTGGGAGAATGATATCATTAAGCCTAAGAGTTCCCATTACTTTATTTCATATAGTCAACATTTTAATGTGACTTTAAAAAGGATTGTCTGTGGAGTCAATGGACAGCATTTCATAAAGAGAGAGCTGAAAATCTAGATCATGGCTCTGATCCAACATTATACTCATTAACAAGATATTAATAAATCCTAGGTTAAAAAGTGCATATATAATAAAATATTGAAGAGAAGTCTCTAAGATGGACAGGTTTTTTTCAAGGGAAAAAAATATACACTACTCACAAATAGAGGAGACAATTGAATGGCATGTATTCTTCTTTCATTTAAGTTTAATATATTCAGTGTAGTAATAAACCCTTTTTCCAAACTTTCCTGTCCCCCAGATACCTGCAAAGTCAGTTTGCAGTGGTTTGCTCGACGTGAGTAAAATTCCCAATATGTGTAATTCTTACTAACTTCAGGCTGCATGTGTTTCCCCCAATATCAATTAGACAGATAGGGTGTAATTCTAATAAAGCTAGCTGAAATTGCCTGGAATTTAAATAATTTCCTCTCTTTACAGAATTGCACCTCATAGATTTAACTGAGCTGATAATCAATATTTACTGTAATCTTAATTAGGCTAGACTTGATTTGCTGTGGTTTTCAAGCATTTGAGAAGTGTAGACATGTCCAAGCTCAGGCTTTTGAAGATTTCACTTTGTTCCGTATTAATTGTTTAGACAACAACCACTAAGTGCTCTTGTCCAAGAAAGAAAAGTACCTTTCCTTCAGCAAGTCTGCTGCCGCTGTGAGAAACCTGCACTGCCCTGAGGCCATATCACAACTGAGATCAGCAGCTCATTTCTGAAACTTCTAGGAATCATTTTAGAGGATAGGATTATTTTGAAACTGGAATTCATGGTGTGAATGAGTATTGGGTCACTGACTGAATAAATAATAAATAGTGCAGAAACACTTATTCAGTAAATCTGTGAAAATCACTGGCCTTTAACAATGCAGACTAGGATGTATATTTGTTATAGATGGTATATTTGTAAAAAAAATTATGCAAGAGAATTATACATGTTATGTAATAAATTCAATCTTTAATTCAAGTCTTAAGTGAAAGAGATCAGAAATGGATATCTGGATTTTTTCACAGATGCAGCGTCTGAGATTTTTATTCCCTGGTCCTAATGGTAACACAGTATTTATTCTTACTTTTGAGGCCATGTAAATAAGCAGATGTTACCACTGAAACCACTGGCCATTAAAACTCATTCCTATTCAAAGTTACATTTCTATCATAATATAAAAACCCTCAGTGAAGGGTTCATACTACAAGAGGTAAGGTGTTTGGAAGAGCAAATTCTGTAAAAGCAAACCACAGCTTAAGCAATCAGGTCCCCAGAGGTTGTTGTAGGTACAGCTGGGCAATATGAACATAAGTCTCTCAGTCCTAGAGAAGGAGATGGGAGATGTTTGGCAAAAGCTATCTGGCAGATTAAGGCACAGAGGAGGCTATTGCCATGGCCCAGCTTTAGAAAATGTATTTCCTGGCTGTGCCAGGTACACAGTCGTGGGTAGTCTGGCATCCTTAGGTGTCCCAGCCAGAACACTTGAAGTAGCATCCCCTTGCCTCTGCCCCCAAGAGGGATGCTCCCTTCTTCTGACTGCAGGGCTGCAAGGGAGGTGGAACAGGGTCAGTGCTATGCATTAGGTTCTCTATACGCTCTTCAAAGTAAAGAAAACAATCCATATGATTAGAGAAATGAGCTCCTAATTTGCTCATGCTAGACCTCACACTAGCAGAGAAATAAAGTAAGCAAATAATGAGCAAATCTAATTCATTAATCACAAACGTTATTTTAAAGCACTAGCATTTAATTTAGGTGATTTTAGTAAACAAAACATATTTATGGATGCAAAATGGAAGAGCTTGGGTTGAAGTGTTACTGGGATATGTTTGACTGAACTTTATCTGTATCAAGTGGATAGCTAATTAGTGAAAGATATAGTCTTCCCTTATAACAATATTTGGAATAATGTGACAAAATTATGTGTATATGTAGCTGCAGATATATGTGTGTTTGTGTATACACATAAGGGTATATATACATATACTTTCATCTGCAGCTATATATACTTGTCACATTTGTATGTAGATACGTGTATGTGTACATATATATAAAAGCATATGACAGTCAGTCATTTGTTTTTTATCTACTGTGAATGTGCAAGGCAGTGGTCAGGATTTTTCCTAGTGTGCTTGATTTCTACGGTTTAGTATTCTCACTCTGCAAAGAAGCAAAGCTCTATTTAGTGTAATGTATGTAACAACAGTCTAAGTTAGTCATGGTAAATCTGAGGTGGTGTTCACTAATAATTACACTATGCTTCCTGCTGTCACATAAACATTCATATGGAATCTTGTGCTTTGTGCTACACTAACTTCAAGTGATATCAGCTGCTATAAATGTAAAACTGTGAATGCTTTCACCTTCATTTTTTCCATTACAAGTTTTTTAAATTCTCTATTGTAGTTTGAAAAAAAAAAACCAAAAAAACCAAAAAAAAAACCCCACCAAAAAAACCTCTGTGTGTTTTGAAAAATGTTTATGTATAACCTTGATAATAATCTTTAAAAGACTTATCAATTCAGATATATATTTTTCTTTTACCAAATAATAGTTTTGGAACAAAGTATGTGGTCTAGTTTAGGTAACTGTATTAAGCATTCTGAAAGCTTCCTTTCTCTATGTTAGAAAAGACTTCTGTAAATCACTGCATGGAGCTCTCTGCTGTTTAGGCTAATGTGTAATAAGAGCAATGCAGAAGAAAATGGAAAAATAAGGTAAGCAATGTTCTTGTCTCTGTAAACAGGTGCAGTGTGAAATTCTTCAGCCGTAAGGGCTGAAGTTTTGAGCTCACAGATTTCCAAGCCCATAGATTCCATCTAACTTCCCAGGAAATGCTTCTTAGAGCCCTTCAAAGACAGCAAGAAAAATAGACTTCTTGAATAGGGAGGTTTAAGGAAAAGAGAAATTTTGCTAAAATGTGGAGTATTCACAAAAGCATTTAAATATGAAATAAGCAGAGAGAAATTAAATGCACTGAAAGTGTGACAGGACTGTTACTACTGTCTATTCTATTTTACTTTCTATTTACCAGCAGTGTGCAATAAAGTAGACTAGTCAAGAAATTCAGGCTTTTAAATCCGGGTTATACCCCTTTATTGAAATCATTGACCATTTCTGTAGATGCTTTCTCCTACCCTTCCAATTGGTCTTACTGGGATATCTAATATGTCACTCCCTTTGGCTGGGCGGAGAGCAGAGGTGTGCTGGATGGATGTGTATGAAAGTCTGGATAGCCATTGCCTGTACTGGGCCTGCACTTTTCCTGAATAATCCTGGGAAGTGTGCATTGCCTCTGGTGTTCTCTTGCCTGTACCTTTCATAAGATCCTATTAAAAAGTGGGAACAAGAACAAAAAGACTCAAACCCACAGGGAATAACATTACTATGATCTTAGGTAAGTAATTATATATTCTTAGGCTAAAAGTAGTTTCCTTTGCTACTCCCTGGCTTGAAATTGCAATGTAGTGTATCATACCAATGATTTGTAAATTCTTATCATGGTATGTAAACCTATAATCATTTCACAGTTTGGTTTGTTTGCCTCACTCAGACAGTGCTGCACTGTTTGTTTTACCAAAGTATGTGTGGCTGCTTTCCCACTTGGTCACACATCATTCTGTCTGAGCTTGGCTTGCTGGGCAAGTGCTGGCAGCTGCAGTGCCAATCCCACTGTCAATCTTGTCAAGTCCAGGGCACTCTTTCCCTGTAGCACTTCTTATACAGAAAGCAGAAACTGCATGGAAACTTTGGAAAATGATGGGTAACGTATCTTGCCTTGGCTTCCTTGCAGCAAGAAAATCCAGTTGTGCTGATCTGGTATGTTATAGTGGTGGTTGGTAGTGGTGGTAGTGATATTTTCATCTTTTTTGTGCAGATGACCATATGGTTAATACATTTTTTATTGAATTAAACTGTTCAATTACAGGAGCTTGTAAAAGAGGCAGAATAACTAGAGACTCTAATAATCATCTCACTACCACTTCCATTAGTCCAGTCAAAGTGAGTTTAGTGTTCCCTTTAATCCCTGTGGAGTTTAAAAAGCTGAGTTTCAGATGCAGGATTGTACTGGACAGCAGGAGACGGATAGTGGGTTGTTCTCAGTTTCTCCTCTTGCTCAGTTACTGGACTGCTAAGGAGTGTTCAGGTTTCCATTGAAACAACAGCTTAGAGAAGTTACTTTGAAGTCCAGACATGAAAGAACTGACCTGAGAAAGAAAGGTTTGGTTCCAGGACTTCTTCAGTGTCTGAAAGACTGCAGCTGAATTATGATGTTCCCAGGACGCCTCATCATAAGTCTTTTGAAACATGGCATTTCTGAAAGGATTTATTGGTAAATTTACACTGAAACTCCATTTCAAAGTCTGCAATTAAACAGAATTCACAACTGGTTTATGGACTTAGGGATAGACAGTGTGGCATTTGCATATTAATTTTGCAAGATCATTTGTATCTCTTATGTGGTATTTGTTTTGGACTTCCAAGGCTAACACTCGGATTAGCTCATGGTTGTGTTACACAATGAAAATAGGAACTACTACCAAACTGTTAACTATTTTTATTTTTTAGTAATACTGTTATTTTTACCATCACTTCTAAGTGATACTGTTTTTTATTCTATGCATTGTAATGGAAGTTTGATGTCCTTTATCAGTATATTCTTCCTGATCTTTTCTTGTGTGTTAGAAGATACCAGCTTGTCTTTTCTAAGGAAAAAGCAGCGTAGTTATATCATTTCCTGATGTACCTGTCAGACTTCTCAACAATTACTTGACTATGTTGGCTGTTACCTTACAGAGGTTTTAGAAATTTATGGCTGCTGAGAGGATGCTTTCTGGCTTTGATTCTCTGCTTTCTGTCCCTAGTGTGAGCGAAGGAAGATCTGCACCCTATAACATTAATAATTTCTGGCATATATTTAGCAAATATCATTATTTGAGATCTCTCTCATACTATTCTGGTTTTGACCTCATCCTGTCAGACAGCTCTGGAAAAAATGCCTGCTTCCTAAATAAAACATTGCAAGAAGGATGGTTTCCAGCAGTCCTGCCTTACTATTTTTCTTTTTAGAAGTTGAGCTGCTCCGAGTTTTCAATCATTCTGTCAGGAAAAGACTTAAAATTTAACTGTGTGATTTACCAGAGCAATATTTATTCGTTATTATTGTGTTCATATTTCGTGTTATACAATGATGAATGCATTAAAAGTGGACTGAATTAGATCATAATATGCATCTTCATTGTAACCTTATATTCCTATCAATAAAAAGAAACAATAATACCTCATTTACACTGGACATCTAAATAGGGGAGAGGTTTGTGTTGGTTATTGTGCATGAACGAAGGAAAGGAATTGTTGATCTATTTACTGCAGATGTCAAAGAAACTGCACCATTTAAAATCACAGTGTCTTATGGCTTGGTAACAAACCAAGTACAATTCAAGGGAAAGCAGAATTTAGAAATTAATCAGAAAAACAGAACCAACCCTCCTCTTTTGCGTAAGTATTTTTTGTGTAAGATCAGTGTATTGTGATACTCATTATTATCTCATGCCATATTGACTCTGGAAGGACTCACATTTAGAAAACAAACAAACACTGACAGTATATTTTTCTCAACATATACAGTCAATAATGGACTTTTTCATCATAATTTTAGCTTCTTGATGAAATCATTTATTTATTACTATGAATCCAGTCAGCTGCCTAGAGAAGCAAATGAAATAAGCGAAATGGAAGTTCCTATTCTGAGCATGTTCTCATTTTATGTTAGTACCTGGGGAAAAGGATTAAAGCTTAATTATGAATCCTTTCATGCTTTTTTCCCAATTTTCCTAAAGTGTTTAATGATTGCTTTAACATACATCTGCCAAAGATTTTTTTCCTGACTCTAGAGACCACAATTTCAAAGGAACTTTTAGCATGTGTTGCCCCCAAAGAAATTTGGAAGTCATTAGATGTGCAAAATCCTTAGTCCCAGTATAAAAATGTGCATGAAAAATGAATAGTGGCATGTGCAAAAAGTGCTAATGAGAAGTTTTACTACTTGTATCAGATAGCTGAAAGGTAGATGAAAATGGGAAGAGCTTTGCAGCCTCACAGGTTAGAGCAGCTTGGCAGTGAAATAATGCTGAAATAAACCTCCATAGTTGAAGGAAAGGCAGAACAATATTTTTGTTTGTTATCAGCTATAGCTGGAGGCAGCAGAAGCTGGGGCTCTGTTTTGCTAGAGCCAGGATAGCACTGGGGACCAGTATTGATTGGAACTTGGAAGATCTGTGGCTTCATATGATTGGAACTTAGTTTTTGAGGGCTCCAGAATAGTGGATTGTTGAGATGTTGGGTCTAGGGCAGATCCAGCAGGGAGTGTTTTAATACTGAGTAAGAGTCAGGGGGAATTTTAATGCTACTGTGAGTTCAAATTCTCCTGGGATTTTGGTTCCTCTGTCATTGAATATTTGTAAGGAAACACAATGTGATCGATACAAAGAGCTCAGATTAATCATGGTCTGGAAGCTGAGTACTATCACATACAGGTTGAC
The DNA here is from genome assembly GCA_013397975.1 of Machaerirhynchus nigripectus. NCBI lineage: Eukaryota > Metazoa > Chordata > Aves > Passeriformes > Dicruridae > Machaerirhynchus > Machaerirhynchus nigripectus. The sequence goes on along the minus strand of VZRQ01009368.1, from coordinate 1,946,258 downwards.
TTGAAATGTGTCACAAGCAGCTTGGCTTTTTAAAGACATCTTTAGAGTGCTACAGTGATTTTAGGTACAAGTATGAGGACGATTATTTATTTAACTTCACCTGTTCACTTGATCTTTGTTTGGTTTTTCTCTGCTACAGACTATGTCAGAGAGCCACAATGATCATGCAAAATAACAGTTCATCCTCGCCCCTGTTTCCAAATGTGAGCTCGTTCTGGAAGAGAGATTCACATGGACCGGGACTCCTTGATGAAGCAGCATCACTCATTGGCAGCTATGATTTCCCTCAGACCACAGAGAGTTTTCCCGTCTCCACTGTGGAGTCAACAAACATGACCCTAAATGCCACAAGCAAAGACCCTCTGGGTGGACACACAGTCTGGCAAGTAGTTTTGATTGCTTTCCTCACTGGGATCCTTGCACTGGTGACCATCATAGGAAACATCTTAGTGATTGTTGCATTTAAGGTTAACAAACAACTGAAAACAGTCAACAACTACTTCTTGTTGAGCCTTGCTTGTGCAGATTTGATCATCGGTGTTCTTTCCATGAATCTTTATACCACATACATCATCATGGACCACTGGGCTTTGGGAAGTTTAGCCTGTGATCTTTGGCTCTCCATTGACTATGTTGCCAGCAATGCCTCTGTCATGAATCTCCTTGTTATAAGTTTTGACAGGTATTTTTCCATCACTAGGCCACTAACGTACAGAGCCAAACGAACAACCAAAAGGGCTGGGGTGATGATTGGTTTAGCATGGATCGTCTCTTTTGTTCTTTGGGCCCCTGCCATCTTGTTTTGGCAGTATTTTGTTGGGGAGAGGACTGTGCCTCCTGATGAATGTTTCATCCAGTTTCTAAGTGAACCTATCATCACTTTTGGCACTGCCATAGCTGCCTTTTATTTGCCAGTCACCATTATGAGTATTTTGTATTGGAGGATCTACAAGGAGACGGAGAAACGCACCAAAGAGTTAGCAGGGCTACAGGCTTCAGGCAGCGAAGCAGAGGCAGCACGCTTTGTACACCAGACTGGCAGCTCCCGGAGCTGCAGCAGCTACGAGCTGCAGCGGCAGAGCATGAAACGCTCCGCCCGAAAGAAATACAGGCGCTGCCACTTCTGGCTCACAATGAAGAGCTGGGAACCCAACACCGATCAGGGGGACCAAGAGCATAGCAGCAGTGACAGCTGGAACAACAACGATGCTGCTGCCTCCCTTGAAAATTCAGCCTCCTCTGATGAAGAAGACATTGCTGCAGAGACCAGAGCCATCTATTCAATTGTGCTGAAGCTTCCTGGTCACAGTGCTATCCTCAATTCCACAAAACTACCCTCCTCGGAAGACTTGCATGAGTCAGGGGATGAACTGCAGAAATCCGACACAGAATCAAAGGAAAAGAAACCTAAAAAGTTGCATCCTCCCAAAAGTGTTCAGGATGGTGGAAATTTCCAAAAGAGCTTTACTAAGCTGCCAATTGAACCAGAGTCAGAAGAGACAACCACAGCTTCTGATGGCATCTCATCAGTGACCAAGACATCTACAGCCCTGCCCTTGTCCTTCAAGGAAGCAACCCTGGCAAAAAAGTTTGCCTTGAAGACCAGAAGTCAGATCACAAAACGAAAACGAATGTCACTTATCAAAGAAAAGAAAGCAGCACAGACACTCAGTGCCATTTTGTTTGCCTTCATCATTACCTGGACCCCATACAACATCATGGTTCTGGTGAACACCTTTTGCAGCTGTATCCCCAAAACTTTCTGGCACCTGGGGTATTGGCTTTGCTACATCAATAGCACAGTGAACCCCATGTGCTATGCACTGTGTAACAAAACATTCAGAAACACTTTCAAGATGCTGCTGCTGTGCCAGTGTGACAAACGAAAACGACGCAAACAGCAGTATCAGCAACGGCAGTCCGTCATTTTTCATAAGCGGATCCCTAGGGAGGCTTCATAGAATAGTATTTTTTAAACAAATAAAAAAATAGTGAAGCAGGGATGTGATGGGATGGGACGGAATTGGATGGGATGGGATGGGATTGGATGGGATGGGATGGAACAGAACAGGATGGCATGGGACAGGGCAGGACGGGCCTGTAAGTAAGGGGCCTGTAGTAAGGGATGGGACGGGATGGGTTGGGGTGGGAGGGTGGTTCCAGGGTGCTTATTCTATGATTTAAACATCAAGATGTGAAAACAGCTGCCAGGCTTATTTATCCTTTCAATAAATTCAGTTAATTATAAAACTCAATCCACATTCAGCAAAAACTAAGAAACTTCAACATTTTTACTAGGGAGTGAAAGGTTTAATAAAGTTTTCCTACAAATTTGCAAAAAACTGTATAGCAATTATAAACCCATTACTGATCTGCCCAGCTCTTTGATTATTATCAACTCTGGGATCTCAGGTAAGCACATCTAGCTAGCCCAACTCTTCTTTTTCCAAGGAATCCAGCAACTTTCAATTCAAGTTACATACAGATGTAGCAAGCTAGTGAAACAGAATTATTAAATTATTTGAGACAATGTATAGGTTGAAAAATTGCTTCTTGTTGTCCAGGTAGAGCTTCCTGTCTACTTCTCTTCTGGTATATTGTTAATTGTACCCCCGATTCCTGATTTCTGAGTATCTATGTGCAGCTGATGTTACATGTGTGTGTGTGAGCGTGTATGTATGCATAACATACATTCACACCTCTGAAATACACACATATTAGGAAAGAGGTGACTTATTTTTCTAGGTTTTACAGGGCCCCCCATCATGATTACATGTGATTGAAATTTTTAAAAAGTCAGAAAATCATGTTATAAGTACATATCTCATTATTTGCCACCTCAAACTCAAGTTTATCTCTGGAACAAAAACACAGTGTTCACATTTGAAATGGAGAAAACCAAAACATAGCCTGTGAGCTGAACAGTTTACAGAGTTTTATAATGGGGTACATGCCCAGTAAAACCTTAATTTTGAGGCCAGAGTCTCTCCTCAAAGTGATCATGCCTCTTTAAAAGATACAAAGGGGAAAGGAACTGAAGGCTACATGCGGGGAAGAGTATGAAGCTATCTTTGTAGGGCATAGGATGATGAGAACCCAGATCTCAGCTGCACGGTACTGATGCTCAAAGGGAGCTTCTCAGGAGCCAGGCAGGCGTAACCATCAGCAGCAGCCCCGTGTCCTGCTGGGGGTGCTGCTCTGCTGTCCAAGCACACGTGGCTCCTGCAACACCTTGTCCTGAGCTGCACCGTGTGGATGCACCACCCTTCTCAGAGCCGGCTCAGATCCTCTGTGCAGTATCTGTATGGCTTCCAATGAAAGTTCAAGTTGTAATTTTCTGACAATGTTGGTGGAGCCCCACTGCTTGCATTGTCTGCCCAGGTGATCTTCAGATGCAAGTGATTTCTTTAAAAGAAACGCTTTATTTTTGCACATGAAGGATGCTCACTAAAAAGTGTTTCTTTTCCACAACCTGTTTTAAAAATCATCAGGAGAAGCGCACCTAAATCCGTTTGACTCCAGGTTATTCGGTGGTGTGAAAAATGTGATATTGCCAATTTGTAACCTGGCAATTTTTGATAAAGACAATTTTAAAAGGGCTTTAATATTTATAGTTTAGACATGACCAGTATTTTCTGGTATTTGTGATGTGGTCTGCACCAAACGATTTGTAAAAGTCAGAGGTCCCCTGGGGAAAGGATTGTACTTTAAACTGTTGCTCTAAATCTGATTTAGTTACATGTTGAAAGATTATTTTGTATTCTCCTTTGAACTGACCAAAACTTTTTTTTTTTATTGCTTAAACTCTTATTTTGCTGAAAATAAAACAAGTATCTTATTTTACAAAGGGGCATCAGTGTTGTGAACACAGAACTGATGTTAAAGCTGCTTTTGTATTCAGTGTGAGGTGGTGTTTACAGATGATTTTGACAACAGTGGAAATATATTAAATGGTGTCTGTGTATCTGAACTATTTAATTTTGTGTTATGTTCATATGAAGAAATATTTATACATATTTCACCGAATGTTTTATTTAATGTTGATAAATATTGCTCTTCAGTCTTCAGCTGTAGTGTCCTTTTAAAGTGATTCATAAAGGTCTGCTTGAGGAATGAATAGACTATACCTAGCTTTCTTGTCATTAAAACAAATTCTCTTTTGTATGAGTTGTTTAAAATGTCTACCCTAAAGTAATCTCATAAATTATATTGAAACTCTACTGCAAGTACAATTCTATAAAACAGAATAAAGTTAGAACAGAAAAAAGTTAAAGCTTCATCTAAAAGTCAAAAGTGAATTTTGAACTAAAGATACCAGAATTGTTTTGCTAGTTTGCTAGCCACATACAAAGGCACCCATGTTGCAAAGAAAATTAATGACCTTTATTTATGAAAAGAAGCATATATTTGAAATATATTCATTACTCAAGTTGACCTAACAAATGTTTTAACATTTAAATATATATCTATATCTATATATATTGCCATATTATTATATTCTGATATCTAGAGTAGTGCTGTGCCCCTAATACACAAAATGTGAGAGCATGTAAGGAAGCAAGAGTTCATCGGGGGATTTATGGTATATTAGTATTGATTTTACAATGGGAAACTATTACTTTTATTGAAGTTAAGCTTCCTTGAAAGCATCTGTCACCACTGTTTACATAATAGGAAGAGTTAAATCCTTGGATTGTTTTAACAGAGAAATAAACAACCTGTCTTTTGATGTGTGAACAGGCTTTAAATGTTATTTACAGGCATCATAAAATGTGTATGTATACACATATTGTATCATAGATCAATTTAGTTATTATTTATTTAATGGAATAGGCATTATAAAATATTAAGAATTTGGCTATGTTACAAGTACAGTGGGCATCAATTTAGTTTGTATTTTATATGTTTCTGTTTTTGCTTTAAACCCATGCACACAACAATTTTAGCTGTATGCACTAGTGGATATATTATTTAAGAACACAGGCGCACACAATAGGTTGCAGAAGAAGAACAATGCGAGACCAATGACACAGCATTACTTTTAAGAAGTACAAATGATGTAATATTTCATCTGTTTTGAGGAAAATTAAGTCAGAAACACAGTAGAAAGCGTCATTCTGATGGCACACAAACAGCTCAGTCCCATTAACTCTCCTCACAGCTCTGAAAGCTGGCTTTTCAGAGACCAGGCTCCATTAATTGCAATAATACAAGATTAGACTCCATATAAAGAGGACCAAAAAGTCAGAAGTGATAGCCAGACGGGAGCCATTGGGTAGTCTGGAGAAAGCTTTGTAGAATAGACCCCAATCACTGTCAGCCTCTGAACAGGCAACAAGATACATTATAATATATGTTTGGCTTTTTCAGTGTAAAACTGTGATAGAAGTTTATTACTTCTGTGCTGGTATAGGCAGTGAGAAATGTCTGATCTGAAGATCCAAGGGCAGGGGTAGTGGTACATGAAGCACTTTTTCCTACTCCTGCCTAACACACTTCCAACAAAGGTAAACTGCAAATCAGTCTGGCACTGTTCTAAAGCAAAAGTAATATAGGATCCTGAGTAGTTCCCAGGAGCTAAACCTGTGGATCTGTAACCTAACAATAAATGGCCTGAAGGGTTCTGGCAGTAAAAATATGCACACAGATATTCTGAGAGAGTTGGTGACCTTTCTCAATTATATAAAATTTCATTTTCTTATTTTACTGTCTCGATTATTATATATCTTTACTTATTCTGCAAGAATATTCTAAAAAGTCTTGGTTCATTATCAACCTTACATATCTAAGAAGTGACTAGAGGTCCCAAAGTACACTTGCTTTGCTTCTAAGAATGCAAACATCAAAGCAAAAGGAAGTTTTTATCTTTTTTCCCCTAATCAGCAGCATCAATAATTTTGAAGATACAGTTACCATCATGTTACCCTATATACAGTAGGGATGGTCAAGCAGTGTCATGCTATTTATAAACTGCTTTTCACTTGCCCCTTAGCCATCTGACTATTTATGCATCCCTATTCAAAATTATATTTGAGATTCTAAACCCTCATTTTCCTCCAGATGGCTCCTGAATTCTTATGCTAAAATATGCTCTATAAACCTGTCTTGTTATCAGGCATTTTTTTTTCCTTTCACAATCTCCCTATGCAAAGTTGTCTGCTCTTACACTATCAAAAGACACTTTACTAATTTCAGTTGTATAGTCTTGAGGTCTGATACTTCTTTTCTAAAGATGTATAAGACATATCACAAAGAACTGGAGAAGGCTTCACATTTGCCAGGTCCTTATTGGCAAAAATGGTCTGTGCCACAAGGGGTCTGTTCACCAAGCCTGACCTGTCCCTAAGGACGCTCTCCCAAACCCCCACTAGCTTGAACTTCACGCAGTTCATGAAACATCACGTATTTTAATGCACTTGGAAATTTTTTAAAAAGCCATAAATATTCATTGTGATATTTGTGAATATTCTTTGACCCATGCAAATCTACTGTCCCAATTCACAACCTGCTTCCAGCCTCTGTGATTTTCTATTTTATATATTCTTTTTTTCTTTTATGTATTTGCCCATTCCAATACCACTGGACTGGCTTCTGGGAGCAGGTCAAAGTGATATGTATTTGTAGGTTGCTTCTTGTTAGCCTGAAGGGTGTGTAGAGATACCTGGTGGAGCTGAGGTGTTCATAGTGATGGCTGCCTTTTCTGACTCGTGCACTGCACTCCCATGATACCCAAACACTTCTGTTTGGAAGCTTAGCTAGACCATGCATGACATTCAGGTTTTCATGGAATTAAAAACTTCATTTAATTAGGATGTTCTTCCTTGTAGCAGTCATAGATCATTTATAGCATCTGCACTTTTCTACTTTTTTGAGCTGCCAGAAAGATAGCAGGCAAAATGCTGACTTGTAATGTCTGATACTTGGGCATTTTTGTACTTCAGCTTTTAAATTAAGGCAGAGGTAATACAGTCATGCTATTTGTTGAGAACAAGTATGCATAGGAATTATACACTATGTTTATTTCATTTCATACACCATGGCATTGCAACTGGCTGAGACTGAGCATCACAGCATTTGATGTCACTGACAGTTCTTCACAATCTTAACTGGCAAACACATTACCTATGCTGTACTGGCATTTGGGACTTCGACTGCTCTTCACCACTCACACTGCACATTCAGAATATAACACAGATTGTAATTTTTTTCCTCAAGAAATATCATTGTAGTTATTTCCAGATACATTCCTGGATGTGCTTGAGGATGCTTTGCTTAATTTTAGATCTTAAATTGGCTCAAGAGAGCCAATTCCTGTCAGGGATCATTTAATGGAAGGAGCACAGGTAACATGGGAAAACACTGAGATACTTATTTCATGGCCTATTCCAACATGTATTGTATGGTATGCATATTGCACTTACACATCACCAGGCACTATGTATACCTCAGAAAGGTAACATATGTATGACTCTGCTGTGCATGTACATACAGAGAGATGTACCACATCTAGAACAATGCTTACAGATGTATATACAAACTTATGCTGAAACTGCCAGCCATGGTAAACATTGCCTTTGATGCCACATCAGTTGTGACGGGACAGTGAAACTGTGTTTTAGTCTCCTCTGCTTACCTGCAAGAAAATTTTCCACATCTTTCCTTACTGCATATTTTTACAGTTGCATTGTCCTCATTTCTGGATGTGGTGTTTTCAGTGTATTGAGCTGGCTTTTCTGACATTACCCAAAATATAGAAATGCATGAGCACATTTCACTTACTGAGCTAATGCACCAATGCTGCACTAGGTTTAACTCCGTTACATTAACCAAACTCACCATGCCTTTTTTTCAAGTAAGAAAAAAAGGCCACCTAGAGTAGATTCTATCTAGGTTCACGTAAGAGAAACTCCTATGTCCATGTGAACATCACTGCCGGTTTCTCATAGCTGAACGAGAAATCCAGTCACTATGAAAACATTTTGAGGCAAATATCACAAACATATAAAGGCAAAATAAGGCAAGTCACCAATGCAAATTCTTTGAGGTAAGAACAGCACTCCTTCCATTAGAAGAGAAAAAAAAAATTACCGTCCTGCCTCATCCCATCCTACCGCTCTGCCCTTTCTGTTGCATGGTATAATGCTTTTCATTTGCCAGTCCCACGGGTGGTATTGTGCAGGCTTTAAAAACCTTGTTTGCTTGATAGGACTAAGAAATACCCAGTATATCTAGATAATTCACCCTCTTCTGTGTTTTAAAACAATAAATCCTTGACTTTGTGATGCCGGCTTACGGGAATATCTTACGAAAATGATGATAAAACCATTCAATCTAATGGTGGTGAGGAGAGGTAACTTTTTTCCAAGCTAGTGAAGCTATAAATTTATGTAACTTGGCAGGAAGTGTGGAAAAAACCTCAAGGCGTTTAAAGGCTTTATAGATGTGCACATCCTCCTTGCATAAGGGTGAATAAACACATGTAAACAGTGCCCAAAAAAGTTCAGTGTATGAATGACTCTCTAAGCCAAAAGCACACGTCACCATCAGCTACACTGTTGGCAGAGCAGCCTGACACCCCACTCAGGCCTCTCTGAAGAGACCCTTATTATAGCATTCTAGGACTAAATAACTGGGCCTTAATACGTAAGCAGGGCTTGTTTGTCGGGGTGCATATGCATTTTCCAAGAAATTGATGGGAGATTCTTGCTTGCTGCAGGACCAAAGTTTTTCAGTGCACTTTCTGGAATGAAAGGACTCCTGAAATGATCTGCTAATCATCCCTCAACCATGCCTACCAATCAGAAAAACACAGGATATTGTTGTGCCAAGAGAACTTAAATGTAGTTTTCAATTCATTCATAGAGGCATAGTTAATTTACTTAAAACACTCAAAAGATCTGAAAAATTTTACACTATCATGGAAATAAAGTCCCTGGACAAGAATCTGATTCCTTATGTGGCTTTAAAACATCCAGTCTTCTTGAGCCTATTTTTCTTCTCTATTGAAGTCTTTGGGTAACAAAGCAACTGTAGTCACTCCTGAAACACCACCTAGTCTAGAGATGCCAAAGGGACGAGGAAATGCCCAAATGGCCTTCATTAATTTGTGCCTAATGTGCCCACATTAAGAATTATTATTACCATTGTGGCATAGACTAATTAACACTATGGGGCAAAAGAAAGAAGCCAATTTACTTTGAACCCTCCTCAGTGCTGCACTCTGCCTTGTGTAGATACATCACAAGAAGTAGACCTGTGCTGTATTTCCTGATGATCAGTACTTTTCTTCACTCATTGCTTTTATCCTTCACATAGATCTTTCCCCTCCTATTGAACATACCTATCACATATACCTACTGAATATATCTATTGAATACCATCTGCCATCAATATAGAAATATATTTCTTTGCATCTGCAAAGCTATATGAAATCAGATATAGCTGGAGTTAAGCAGCTTTTATGCTCCATTGGCATGGATTTTTCTGATTCAGAAATACATTCCATTTGGTTGCCTCATATTGCCGTTAATGATGTTTATTTTACAAGTGATATTAGGACCAAAACTTTCCACTCTTCGGGCTGTAGGAGTACATCTCGGTAAACTTTTCATTCCTTTCTTCAAAGTGAGTGTGATTTCCTGACCCTAGGGTAATCTGAACAAAATCCCCTGTGTAAAGGATAGAACAGCATTTTTCTCCTGCTCTGCCCAAGCACTTCACTGAATTTGATGGAAGGTCCTTTCAGACTTGTTTTCAAAACAGTACAGCTATGTTACGTAGCTGCATATTTCTCCTGCTGTGAGACAGGAAGGATCAGCATGAAAAATGCAAGAGAAACTAAAACTAATACGCACAGGTGCCACTTTTGGTTTTATTTTGGTCTTTAGTCTCTGCAATGTGTATTGACTGACACAGAATCCATCATTAGAGGTAAAATATAAAGACTGAGGACGGACAGCTGCTCTCAAAAGCAGGCTGCATAGGGATGGATCACTGAACTCCATGTACTAAGTGCACACAAGAGCACTTAGTTAAAGCTTTAAAAAGCCTGAATTACAATTCATTGCTTTCCGAAAGAAGTAAGAAAATGATAAATATAATGTGAAGTTTTGTAGTTGTAAGCTGTAGATTTTAGAAGACGTCCGTGAAAGAGATGTAATTTTTTGAATATGAATTATCCCTGGGTTTCTAGAGGTGTCCCCTCACCCAGTTGCCTCTTAACCCAGTTCCTCCTGCCTCAACGCTGACCAGCAGTCATGGGACTTCTGCCTCACGGGAAGCTGGAACTGAACTCCTGCCCCTGCCACCCCACAGCAGGAAGGGTGTGGGCCACGCCAGTCAAGTTGTTATAAGAAAGAGCCATAAGCTTCCTGCTTCTATTTGGAGATAGCGGGTATTTTTGTGATAGAAATAGAGATAACATTGCAGGAATCTGATGAACATATTTTATGTGTTTCCTGATATGTTCCTATTACTTGAAAGCTTTCTGTTCTGCTGTTTATGGAGCAAAACAAGTCCCAGAGACAATATCTGAATACATACTTTTCAGGCTTGAAAATTTTAAATAAATTGACTTTTGCCTTTTGCTTTTGTGATTTTGAAATATATGAGAAATTGCATGCAGTAATTAAGCAGCTCATAAATAGGTTTCCTGAAGACGAATTTGTAATTTTACTCCTTATAAAACTGGTTTTCTTCTTCTCCACATTCAGTGGAGCTGAATGTACTGTAAACTGATAAAATAATAGGAAGCAGTAGAAAGGAGACCCTCGCCTTCTGCTGTGTAAAAAGACAGTGCTTGCTCTTTCACTCAAAGTCTGGTGTCTATTGATCTAGTCACAGCTACCCATTCAGGTACTATACAAAATATTAATATTTTTTAAATTATAGGCCAAGTTGATCTTTTTTTGCTAGCACCTACCTTACTGTGCAGCAATCTTTCTGCTGAATAATTAAATTCTATGTCTTGGTAAACTCTCAGAAAGAATAATTGGCCCTAGCTCATACTGACAGCAGTTTGCAAAACACTAGCATGGTAACTGGAAGAGTAGAGGCAGATAATGATGAAGAGCAATCGTTTTCCTCAGCTTCAGTGTTTTAGAGGATCCTTCCTTTTACAGCTAATAAAAATGAGAGTAAGAGAAGATGTACTGAGAGGGACTCAAACGCTTTGTTCTCCCCTCTGGAATGACTGCCAGCATTGCAGTCCCGAGGGCAGAAGGTGGATGGCTGTGTGTTGGTAGAAAAATCAATACATCAGCCCAGGTCAAGTGTCCGACAAGAACTCACATTTCTCCTTTCACTACATGGGTATCAGCCCAAAATGTGCTGTCAAAACTTGGCTCCTACTGAACTATCACAGTGGAACATTGTGCTCTTAAGAGATTTTCTCCTGCCAAGATGCTTTAACATCTTTTTTTTTTTTTTCCTAACTCTCCGTATAAAACTAATCAGGTGGCACCTTCCCGTGTGGAAATTTCCTTGCAAATATATTACTGTAATCTACAAATGACTTTTACCCTGTATGCCCCTGATAACAATTGCATTAATATAAGCAGATAAACTCATTTCTTTACTTGCTGCTCATAGAGTGGCTTGCTAGTTAAGATAAAAAGCAAATTATGGGATATAAAAGACATATCTGATTGTACAGTAATACACTCTGTGCCAAGAAGTTGGTGAGGTAAGGTTTACATAACTGCTAGATGTTGCTTGAACTTTTGAAATATATTTCCATGTTCTCTTTTCCTCTTGGGAGCCAAAACAGGGGCAGAACACAGAACAAGCAATTAAGAGAAATGTAATTGTTTGAAGTATTTTGAGATTAGAAGTTGCGAGAGGGGTAAACATTCTAGAAAGTGTTTTGAAGTCTTCATCATGTAGATGCTTTCCTGTCTGGAAACTGTCCTTCCCTTCAGTCTGGGAGGACACTCTTTAGGTGTGGATTTGTAGAAGGAAATTTTGACTCCATTCATATGCTACATATTCTTTGACTGCTTTTAATTCACTTAATGACCCAGTCTGTTGCTCAGTGAAATTGCTCTGCACTCTCTTAGCGATGGTGAAAAACAGCCTTTTCCGGGGTCTGATCCAAGCCCAGCTCCAGCTGATGGAAAGGCTCCCTCTGTGCTTCTGAAATGAACATTTTTCCCCAGATAATCAGGAGGCAGCCAGGCCCTGCACCATAGAGTGGGGCTGGAGTGTGTGGCCTCCCATCAGCATTACAGACCTCCACTTGTGTGCCCCCCACCTTGCACTCCCTGGGCACGAGCCTGCAAAGAAATTCTCTTGGAAAACAGAGCAAACAGAGCAAGCCATCCCCAGCCATTTTCGTACCTATATATATCCTTCCAGTTCCCTTCCTCCTTCCTGCTGCTCAGTGACAGCATATTCACACAACAAAAACAGTGGCTTCTAAAATAATTTCCAGCTGAATTGTAGACTGCAGTGGTCTTTATTACCAATAACATTAGAGAAAAATGGAAATGAGGAATTGCACAGCTCTGCCCCGTTTATGACTCCTTTTCTTCCTTTCTCATTTAAATGATGTACACAGAACATTTATTTGTTTGGAGGAAAGATTGTGGATTACTGGTGCAGCATTCTGATAGATATTTTAACATATTCAGAGAAGAGAAAATTCATTCTCACAAACAGACATCTTGGATTTCATTTTTATTTCTTGCCAAATTCAGTGCAGGCAGTTTCAGACCCACCTCTGCACAAGTGTCTTCCTGTATTTTTGAAAATTAAGCAATTTTCTCACATGTGCCAGTTTGTTCAAATTTCTTTCTTTATCTGTTTCCTCACTAATGGTTTCTGAATTATCAAGCCTTTGCCTTTTTGATGGTGCACAGAGTCTGTTTACACCAGCTTTAGTTTAAGTTACCAGGAGTGATCCAGCCACAGTACGAATTTCCTCCACCCTACCTTACCTTACAGCTTGAATTAGACCCTTGGCAATCTCAATTATCACATACCCAACAGCCAAGGAGTTTTGGGCAATGTTTTTAATCTTCATATTATTTAACAAAGTAATCATGTGCATATAATTGTGATGTTATAAATACCAATCCATAATCCATCCCATTACTTCAAAGTACCATATAAAATATATTTTCCTAGTAGCTGTGGAAGCAAATATGTCAGTGCATAGCCATGACTAGCTATGTAGTCTATAATGACATCTAATACAAAACAGATATTCTTCAAATAATTCATTAAAAAATTTGACCTAATTCATCCTGGCTAAACAGACTTAGTTTAGCTTAATCCTGCTGTTAAGCTTTCTTCAAAATTCTCATTAGCATCAATGGACATTCTAGAAAGAGCAGATAAATCAATCTCTCATTATAGGACAGATAAATGACACTTTGGGTTTATATTTCTAGCTAGCAAATGTAATCAAATTACTTAAAATATAAACACTCAAAGCCTGTTCTGTGCCCTCAGGGAACCCCTTTATCCCACTGCAGTAAAGCTGCATATAGCAGGATATATTCCACTAATACAGTCAAAAATATATGGGTGTATAAGACTAAACAGCTTAAAAAAATCTTACTGTAAATGATGTGGTTGAGTGAAACTGTATGTATATTTTTAAGTCTTCAGAACAGTTGAATTTTAACTTATTTCAAATTTTTAAGTTGAAATCTATTCATATTTGGAAATTTTGTACAACCTTGTAAAGTTAAATACTATGTCACTGTAATTTATTTTTGTTGTCATATATTGACACATGCTCATTTATATATGAAGTGTACTGTTTATCAATTGCTTCTAAGGCAGCAATAAAAACATGAAAGTTGTTCTCATTTTCCTGTCATAGCTGTCATTTATATCCACTACATTATTTTATTAATTTTAATTCTGTGCCTTACTAAAACATATCGTGTCCTGAGTTCTTAACTATGTGTCTTCCAGTTCTCAGAGAATACATGGGCTGTTCTTGCCTGTACAGCTGTGAGAATTTGGGGATACACTTTGCAGAAGTCCTGGAAAGAGACTGCCACTTCAGTGCATCACCCCAAGAGGACATCAGAAAGTGAAGGGGAACAAAAAGTCAGAACCCCTTCTCTTTCCCTACAAAGTTTGCTTTTACTTTTTAACTGGAAGGTTTCCACATCATACTACGTGTCCTTTCAGGCTTTCTGAAGTGAGGGGCATTCAGACCTCTTACAACGAGGAATGCGGGTAGAAGTTGCAGAGCACCTTAAAAAAAAAATCCGTCCCACTGTTGATATTTGATTCAGTAAAATAGCACTTCTCCAGTTTCCCTTCATCTTTAAAGGAAAGGCTTTAAAACTTTCCAAACACAACATGTAGAAGTCTTAAGTACTTTCCTCACCTTGTACACGATGAGATGTACCTGCAAATTCACAGCCATTTGGAATGGTTGCACATGTCCAGCTTTTTCCTTGGTCCAACCCAAAAGCCAGGTATGTAACAGGGTGCAAATATATGTTCCATACATCAAGGACCATTAGTTACTATGAAATGCAGTAATCTACAGACATTTAGTGTCGTATCTACAGCCACTATAAAACAGAGGGCATGGGAGAAATGAGCTTAACTGGAGGGGTTTCCTACAGTGATTCAAATTCTTTTCCTCCTTGCTGATCTGAGGAAGATAAATGTAAAGGGAGCTAAAAACAACAAGTGTCACTTTATATGATGTTCTCTGCAATAAAGTGCTAAAGGAAATAGATAAAATACAAGAAGACAAAGACAAGGCCCTGCACATTGACCACATATAAGAGAAAAGGGAAACAAATGCTGTGAAATGGGTTTGTTTGCTTTTTATAATTACTGCAAAGGTGGATTATTTTCTTGTTATACATCGTTTGGCATCTGCTTGTGTCATGAGCCTTTCTTTTTCATCACTATCAAATTTCACCTGTCCATTTTCCTTCCTTTCATTACAGGATGGAATAGATTTATTGTCACCCTTTCAGGAATGATTATGAACTGTGGGTCACAGAATAACTCAAGCAGCTGGAGCACAGCTGGATGCAGCAAGCTGCTGAGGGTGCCACTCCTCCAGCCCCAGCCGGCTGATCTACAGCGAGCTGCCCATGCCAGGCTCGGGAGGGAGATGAACGGCAACACACACTCCCAGTTACAGCTGGAAGTGGTAACTCTCCACCCAGATTAGGAATGCCTTCACAGCTGATACAAACTGGCCTATTTACGCTGTAAGAGATGAAATAAAGAGGGGGGAGAAGGAAAAGGGAGCTTGGGAGTTTCTTGCAGTGCTTTGTGTGGCTGAAGTGGGTTGGTAAGTTTGCTTGTCACAGCCTAAAAGAAAGTCTGGCTATTGGGATGACAGTAGTGAAAGACCTGTCTTGAAAAGTCTTGTTGCTGCACTCAAAAGTCAGTTGCTTCAAGTAAGGCTAAAACAGTTATAGATTAAAATCCTGGATTAAAGTTTCAAAGATGCTTTTAAGGAGTTATAAGGGAACTCTTGACTGGGACTAAAGTAAAGTCCTGATGCGTGTACCTTGAAGTTGTATAGTTCAGCACCTGTTCAGAAGCCCCAAAAAAATCCCTAGGAAGCTATTAATTCCAAATTCCCTGAACATCCTAAACCTTCTCCTTAATGCAAAGGACTCTGTGCTGCACTCATTATAAATGTTCAGGGTGCTTTATCAAAAGAAACAATAAGCTATCCCCATGTCCTATAACCAGTTATAGCTGCCATTATGGTGGCTAAATACATCTGGTTGCTGCAAGAGGAAAATGTAAAATCACAAACACTTTCCTCCAGCCAGCAAGCTGTTTCCAGATGATGCTTTCAAAATGGAAATTTACTTCTGCTTCATTGTACAAATATCCATATGCTGGTTTTTTTCAGTATTTGTGTCAGACAGCTGATACAACTCTTCACAGCTTTTTGGCTGTGCTACTTAATGCAATTCGATGTGAATTCTAGTGAGTTTTTCATATCTTCTCTGAAGCTGTTTATTCTGCCATGAAGTAGTATGTCAGCAGGGAAGCATGGGAAATTTTTGTCTTATTCAAAAAGTTTAACAGCAATATTTTGTTTCTTCCATTCAGCTGGGGTCAAAGAAAAAGTAGTACATTTCCTAATGCTGATGCTGCTCAAACAGAACTGGGGAGTATGTTAGTCTGTTTCTCAAAGTTACTACACACTTTCTTACATTTCCTTCAGCAAGGATTTGCACTATCATTAATTAAGTAGACCTGTGGCTCTTAAATATGGTGGATAAGTATCTTTTTGTAGCTGTGAAGTATGGCTACTTGGCAGATTTTTGCATGGTTTAAATTAAAACGTGCTTAACTTGGAGAAAGAAAATANTATCCATTGGGGATACAGAGCAAGAGCAGCACCAAAATCTCCAGTTAATATGATGCAATTGAGAAACCTCAGTTTTAGTTCTGTGCTTTTTGCAGTTTTAAAGATTTGTCATCTTGATTGTAGCCAATCTGAAAGATAATTACCATAAAGGCAGTTCTACACAAAACAAGCTAGGAGGGAACTTGCACAGTATGAATGTGCCTTGCTTTTGGATTATTTTAACAGAATATGAGAACAATTGCAAGAGCCCCTTGGATTTATTAATTATGTGATCAAAAGATTTTAGAAATGAGGAAATAATTGCCTCTTGCTTCTCCTGTCTGTAACAAAAAAAGGCTACAGATGCTGTGGAAACAGGACATTTTTTGTTCACTGCATGTGCCAAGCTGTGAAGATTGTGAAGATTTTGCTAAATATCTTTTCCTCTTGATATACATGAGGACTGAGGGCAGGGCAGGAGCCCTCAAACACAAATCCAATGAAGATGAGGAAAAATGAGAAACAGATATAACTGTTAATGAGAGAGACCTACTGAGTGCAGAAAGAAGGATGATATGGAGCAACTACAGGTGTATGCATACTTATGGTTTTATTATGTTTTTTATTATTCAGAATTATTGTAGCTGTATAGTACAAAAATGAGTCTGAGCCTGCTGCTTTGCATTTGAAGCTGTGCATTCTTTGCCAGCATCTTCCCTTGTGAGAATAAACACCATTATTTTGATGAAATGGAGGGAAGGGGGAAAAGAAGAAAGGCTGGTTCGTGGAAGAAAATAATCTCAGGCTTTCACATGTTTCATTTTAAGAAATACTATCAGATTCAGCAGCTGTTCTTTGACTTAAAATGTAATGAAATTAATTTTTCCTAATCCTCAAGCCTAAGTGTGATCCCTCCTTAATAGGCATATGTTTTGCTTGAGTGATTTGCAAGAGTAATAGAACACATAGAATACCCAGCCCTTCACGTCCTGGTTATTTTTAGGAAAATAAGGAAAATGACTAGATAGCAGATGGTTAGTTGAGATGGAATATCTCCAATGGTAAGAACTATTTAATTGTAATAAAAATTAACTGCAAAGATATAGGAAGTGTACATGAAGACCAGGTCTATTACATCACAGACTGGTTCTCTTACAGAAAGCAAAAGAAAGTAACATGTTGTCTTCAGTCTTCTGAGCATTCTCATAACTTTTTGAGTGGTTTGAATTCTCTGTCTGTCAATACAGGGTGTTGTTAACCTTGCTTTTAATGCCTTTTTCAGAGAAGACCAAAAAGGCAAGGAGCTGCAAGAGCAATCTCTCAGCTGCTGCAGAGCAGAGCATGGAACACCAGCGAGGCTCAGTGAGTGGTCTAACAACAGCTGACTTCCAGCTGCTGGTAGTTTCTTGTCAGAAGACTTACTTAGAGCTACCTAACTGGCAGATCATCTAATCTACATGTGACCACTTTCTTCAACAGTTCCTTCATATTAGAGATATTCACCATTTTAATGACATAATAGTAATTTTTAAAAGACTTTAAAACCTTGCTTCCAGCTATTGTTATCTATTAACAACAGCCCAGTACTACACCAGAGGATGGTTAAAGCAATGGATTAGACAAACTCTGGGTAAGTTAAATTTGCTATCAGTTCATCTACTATTTTTGGGAAGTGACAGAAACAGGGCAAAATTCTTTTATAAACCTGGGATATTTTGAGCTAACTGAGCTGAAGAAAGGACAGCCAAAACTTAGGCAAGGTGTGGGAAATTAAATTTAACTGGAATGGTTTAATCCTGAGAAGTTTTGACTTCTTTCCTGCTATACGAAGATGCCTGGGGAGATTCTCGATGGGATTACATTCTGAAGCTGCTTTCGAGCTAGGACAGTGACTCCAAACGGGAAAGGTAAAATTAAAGCCCAAGAATGAGAAGCTGTGATGCTGTGCTACACAGGGGATGCCTGCCAGCTGTGGTGGCACACAAAGCACAAAGAGGTCTGGCTCTTCTGCTGAGCCCATTCCATTGCAAGGAGGGGACTGGGTTACACTGGCATTTTGTGTCGTCAGCCACAAGTGTGTCAGATGGGAGGAGGATTATATGCCATACAAGGACATAATCTCTGGTTTTGTATGTACAAAGACTATACAGACCATTATTCTGTCATAAGGAACAACACAGGTAACGTCACAACTGATAAATGTGTGCAACACCTGGCGATATAGCACACCCTATCAGCACCTCCTTACTCACAGAGCACAGCAGTTGCAACTCTTCTTATGTGCTTTAGAATGATTATCATTGGTAAATGGTTTGTTGCTTGTGGTTTAGCTTTTGTGGGACATGTAATACTAGAGTCAAGAATTATCCAAAGAGAGGAAGTAAGTGATAAATCCTTCAAGATAATCAAGGATCAAAGGTTGTAAAGCTCCAAATGATGCTGAAGAGAGCATCAGTAAGAATGAGTATTAGAAGCACTGATTTCTTCTATTGCCAATGAGCAAATCTTGAAAACAACTGAATCAAATGGCTTGGCTGGCAGTAGGAAGGTTCTGATTGGGATAATGATGTAGCTTTAGATTCAGTAAGTGCACACCTGTTAATTCCAGCTAAAATCCACAAGGATGTTCAAAGACCTGAGGATGCAATGATGTAATATTCAGTGATGTATTATGTATTGCTTATAAGAGTAGAAGTTGTTTCACACTTCAGGTGAGCTTCATCTGGACTGTTACACAATGACTCATCTAATGTGGATATCTAATAATGGCCCTCATGAAAGAAGCTGTTTGTCTCAATCAGCTATAGGCATCTCAACAATTAGCTCAGAATAATATTTCTGTTGCAGATATTTCTAATTAAAAGTTAGGATTCATCTTGCCATTAGTTGTAGAGTGGGAAAATCACCGTGGAACAGGAGCATTTTCCCATCAGTTTTCTTACATTGTTGTTGCCAATATTCCACAGACACTAAGCCTGGTGTATGAGGTCAGTGGCTGCTTGCTCCAGGAAAGCCCTAGATTGAAAGCGAGATGGCTTCAATAAGGTGTCAGTGTGCTCAAGCACATCCATAAGCCCTGCTGGTTGTATACTTGCTTTCAAATCAGACCTTGCTCACATCTAGCCAGCTTGGTTAGATGAAGAGAAGGTAGGTCATCCAGCAGTGGGCTGTGTGCTCCCCAGTTGCAGTGCCTCACACAGGTTTCTCTGGAAACTCTTATGCCCCTTTCAGCATCCCTGTGTTAGGTAAAACTCCTACATTCAAGCCAAAATTACCATTTTAAAGTGTCTTGTATATGTGCAAGTAGAACATACAGAGTTATACAAGATTACAAACTCTCTTTTCAGTTACACCTGTGAGATACGAATTTGATCATTCCCAAAGTTTGGCCCATGTTAAGCTCTGAGGCTTTGGTGTGACACTAATTGTAAGAAGAGGATAAGGCTAATTACAGCAAAGTAAACTGACCTAGTAAGAGAAACCAGATCCTTTAATCCTGTAAACATACAGATCAGTTAATTGCTAACACAGTTGTTAGCAATTGCTCTGTCCCTAGTGGAGGGAGAGGCAGATGGCTATGTAGTCTCAAAGACTGTTCCAGTTTCACAGATAACATCTCACAGAAGTGGAGCAGCTTGCCCAGGATCCTAAACCAAGCTGGTGGCTGTAGCCCTGCATGCCAGCTCAGGGAGAACCCAATGAGGCACATGCTCTGGCCCTTTGGGTTTTGTACAGTAGGTGTTTTGTAAAGAAGGAAATAAGAGGCCCTAGCTGGAGAAAAGTCTGTGGGGATGAAATAGTTTTTCCCTGTAAGAAACATACTGACCAAAACTATGTTGGAGTTCCTACCTTTAAAATCACTGAGCGGGGAATGTAGTTGTCAGTACCAAGCAGCCTGTAGTGAATAGCTGTAGAAAAACCCCCAGAAGGAAATAGGAAATCAGAGGATGCAGTTCTGGAGAAATGCAGAGCTGTTAGCCGTGCAGCTGGAGAAGGCAGTACTCAGCATAATGGGCTTTTGGACTTGGGGGCCTGTGTGGTCCCAACAGCAGCTTTAGCCTGCAGAAATGTTGCACAGCAAAGGTGAAGAGTCAGTGCTTTGACTGCCTAAGAAAAAAGAAAGTAAGGGAAAATTTATATTGATTATCAGAGAGAAAGTGAAAGACTGCCTTTAAAAACATTCTTGATCTTGGACTCTGGCTTATACTGGAAGGCAAGAACTTGTAGTTTGCTCAGAATGCACAAAAATCAGAAGTCGACCAGAATTACTCTCTGCAGTATTGAGCTCAGAAAGGCTATTGGCCAGATAAGCATGATGTTCCCCCTGAACTTATACATTGTATTTAACTATTCCTTCCTCTCTGTAAATGTTTACTTTTAGCTTTATGGTGTTTACTTATAATGCATTCTTTGGGCATAGGTATTATGAACTTCTTTGTGTTAATATTACCACAACAGCAAGAGACAGTGCATTTTTCTGTTTTGTTTTCACGTGATTAACAGACAGCAGAAAAAAATGGAAACAAAAATATTCAATTTTTAATCATACTTGGAATCTCATTTTTGTATGCAAAGGTATATGTGAGGGTGTTTTTGCAGGATAACTCCAAAGCCTATGGTATCATTTAGTGCATGTCAGTATTTATTAAGGCTGGACACTCCTACCCACAAAGCATTAGCCACCTCATTACACATGCATTAAGAGAACAGGTTTTGGTAAGAGACAGCATCCCATGCCTTCCTTGATAAATGGCATGTGCCTTGGGAAAAGTCCTGTCAGATATAGGAAATGTATGGCAGATGTCTGGGAGCTGCTTTGTGAGCAGCCTGGCGCTGCTGATTAAAACTCCACTAAATTGTATTAGCAAGTAGGTTTGCTAATGCCAACAAGAAATGAAATCTTTCAGAATCAGACACCTATGACAATATCCAGAGCAGCAGTGTTTATATGTGACAGGGCAGAGGAGCTATTCCATTTCAATAAGGAAGAAATCTACGCAAGCATCGTGGCAGGCAAGGTCTGACCTTACAGAAACACTCTGACAACCAGTAATGTAAGCAGGCTTCCTCTGAACATTTTGGGAAGAATGGTAGCAAGTGAAGGCAAGCTGTGCAATTTGCACACCCTATTTGCAGTTATGCCTATGCACCACAGTGAAGGCGTTTGCTTATTAACAGCTCAACTGAGATAAGAATTTGGCTGTGGGACTCAAGTGGAGACCTCTGCAAGCAGCCACAGGGAAAGGATGGCGTGACAAGGAGAGCGTGCTGAGTTTCACAAAAGCCTCCCAGCAGCCATGAGTGAGGCAATGGGGACTGTCTGCCTTGTCTGATAAGGCACAATGCCTGAAATAAACTTAAATCAAAATAACGCTCTTGTCAATCTATAGTAGCACTAGCTTTACAAAACTCAATAGTGAGAGAATTAAAACTCTTTCTTTTCAATCCCTGAGGCTAGAAGAGTTGGCTTAAAGCAGAGTCATCTACTGGTTAGCACAGTATTCTGAGGTAACATTTGGAAACATGTCATTTTAATTGTACTCCTGAAGCTGAATCCCTCCATTTTTAATGGAGTTACACCTCAGACTCTGTCCCCATTTCCCATGTTACTTACATTGAAATCTTTTGCTACCTGCACCTTGAAATAGTTGATCTTCATGGATTAAGGAATCTTGGACCCTTCTGCATAAAAACCCCTACAAATTTCTGGGGGAGATTTCTCTTCATGGGGTAATGCAAAGAGATGCTGATTCATGATTTATTTCAAGGTTCAGTGCTTCTTATTCCAGCAGTGCCCAGCTGTGAGCTCGGTCGTTGACTAGATGCAGTCAGTATATTTCAGCTTCAAATTTGGGGGAATAAAACTGAACTTGTGACACAATTTGAAATTGTAATCTTAAAAGAAGTCTAGTACAGAAAACTGCTTTTCATGTACTCAGAAAAAAACATTCTTTTCCTCTACTCTGATCAAGGGGATTTTATTTATTTATTATTTTTCAGAGTATGGATATTGTAGCCATGACAACGGTGGGTGCCTAGATGAAAAGTGTGAAGATGCAACAGACATGCTAGAAATACATTATTTGACATGATAAAAGACTCCTTCAAGACCTTTGAGTCACAAAACCAAAATCCCTTAGAGGGTATTTTAGCTCATATTATTTTCAAGGTAAGACAGGCAGGGTAAGCTCCACAGCAAATGAATGGAAAAAAATCCCCAAACCTTTACTCCATCCCTGTCTGCATTCCACTTTCTAGGACCTTGACTACTACATTAGAATTACAGCGCTCAGTTAAAAAAATAAAAGTGAAATTTTTCTTTCCATCTTAAAATAGCAAATAGTTTTAAAATTTCAGTTTCACTAAAATGTAGCAACACAAATATCTTTGCAAAACCCCTAAGAGGAAGGAGGGAAGGAAGATCTGTTCCCTCTGCCCCTAGCTAGATAGCCATCCAGCCGGAATTTAGGCTTGAGGACAAAGGGACCCCATCAATTTCAGTGGGAATCTTTCTCTTGTGTTCAGTACATACTGGTTCTGGCCCTCAAGTTGTATTCTCCTATACCTGGAATCATAATACAGGCATTCTAAAGTATTCCAAGCTCCTGGTTAGCAGGTTTCTTGATTTAGCCCCACGTGCATGTTAGGGTAAGACACCTGCAGGTAAGTGCCACGCTGTCAGAACAATGAGGTAAGTTTTGGGTTACTTACAAGCTTCTGATGCCATTGCCACATTACATGGGGGCTCACCACAGATGGGATCCCTTGGCTGATTTGATTAAAAATCCTGTTGTAAAGCCAGAGCATGGACACAACACACCTCATTTTCCTGGTCCATCCATCACACAGAGATGAGCTTTTTTAATCTCTCCCCTGTGAGCGAGCTCACAAACAGAGCCTACAACACTGTGTCCATGGTGTAGGTTCAAAGTAAGGTTGACGCTGAAGCTGTGGTTTGGTTTGCATTCAAAACCAAGGTATGACTTTCAAGTGTGCTTATTTGCAATGGAATTAACTCCATTGTGAATGATGGAAGCCTCAGTATCCATACCCATGGCAAAGGAGCCTGGCAGTTCCTTATGCCTTCGCCTACTCGTATGATCCACAGAAGATTTGCAGATTCGCCCCTCCCTACTGCATGCAATGCTTGAACTGCAGCACAGAATACACACTGCCAAGCATCAAATGATCAAAAAAACCCAAAAGATGATTGGTTTGTCACTGGGTTTGTGTTGCCTTTCCACACCGACCACAGCATCAAATGATCAAAAAAACCCAAAAGATGATTGGTTTGTCACTGGGTTTGTGTTGCCTTTCCACACCAACCACGTGCTGCTTTTCCAGCAACGTCATTTTCTCTGTCTTACCTTGTTCCAAAGAGTGTTCTAAGGAACTTGTGATCAACTGAGACAAAGTGATCAGAGCCTGAATGAAGAAGTTCCTAAGGTACTCTATAGGTCAGAAAATGTGGTTTTTGTACAAGATTTCAATAAACCAAATTTTCATGCTTTGTGCTTATAGACTAAAGAGGTAAAATCAGTCATTTTTCACTGTTGCAAGACCTATATGTTCCTTGCAGTGATTGTAGGGATGATTTGTTCAGTCCAATACTTAGTCCAAACACTTTCCATTTCAAGTGAGCCACAAAATGTCAGAATTAAATAACCGTTACTTATGGAGGCTTTAGCATGAAAATAAACTTAAAAACATGACAGATTTGCTCAAATACAGAAAAATCTGTAAAGTACTAGGCAAACATAAATCCATATATATAAAGCTAACCTTAAAATTTGTATTTATTTTATAATTTAGGAGATGATTCTTTACATGCAAGCCAACAGTGCCATCCACTGATTTTTTGTATGCTTTCACACATATATTCTTCAACAGGATGTTCTAAAACAACAGGTGATGCTAAAAGCATTTTTAAGGATGATTGCTTAAAAGGAAAGACTCTTCTTAAACAAAAAATCATCAAGAAACAATCAACAATGAAAAAGATCAACAAGTAATAAAGAAAAAAGCCTATTTCATGGTCTGGTTGGATTTTTAATGGATTAGTTCCTTATATCTGCATGGAGCTTCTCAGCTTTTTGCAGGAAGCTAACCTATATTAGTTAGGCACTTCCTCATATTCAATATCAAGAAAAAGTCTAAAGGTCAGATGGAACTGACAATACTGGTTACAAAATATTAGCCCTTATTTATTTATCAAAGGACCCGAATTTGAGCTAGTATCATGCATCACTCTTTCAACCTGTTACATACTCTAGAGGGCACCCAGAAACCTGTACAAAATGACTTTGAAAAAATCTGGTAACTCTCTCTCTGAGGGCAAAGTGTTTTGATCCAGGATATACAATCAGTTTCCGCACTACAAATGGAAAGGTCATGCATTAGCACTCCCAGAATTAGGGACTTTTAAAAATATTTATGTATATTTAAAGGAAACCAGGAGGTAGGAGAAATTATTTACTTAACACTTTGGTTTTTAAACCTTTGATGTTTGTGTTTTCAAATATTGTTCTGCAGCTGTTACATGCTGGAATCCTATTTATTTTTGGTTTGCCTTTTGAATGCTTACATAAAGGTGCCAATTACCATATACGTATTTGAGATGCAGATCTATTTTTCTGTGGTCAATCATATTTGTTGTAACTGCTCTTCTCAAGCATCACTTCTTAATTGCATTTTGGAAGTTTGGTAAATTTCTGTGTTGTTCAGATGAGCATGATTTGTATGCCATAGTAATAAATGTCAGCATTCTAAAACTGACATAAAAGTAAAAATTTAAATCTTCTGTAGAGAAATGATGTTAGAATAATATTGAGGGAGGGTAGGAGGGAAGAACATACCCGTCCTTCCTCCCAAGAGTCAGAGAAAATCACTTCTCTAATAACCCTTTAGAGAAGCAGTTGTTTTCAACTAAGTGTTTTTTCTGCAAACCTCAACAGCAACGACTAGGTGGCACTGCATGATCATTCGAGAGAAAAAAAAAATATAAGAAAGCAAAGAAAGCATGAAAATATATCAAGATGGTTAATATCTGAATTTTTAAAAAATTCAGCTCAGTAAAAATTGATTAAATATGTTCTATTAAATTCACTTGTAGTCCCTAACATTCTATATCTACATATACCTGAACCATGTACACTCCAAATAAAAGAGTATGCAATGTTAAATGGTATTTATTCCTAAATTCTACCTTCTGGACAAATAAAAACCAAGAAGGTATCTCTTTGGTAAAACAGTTCTTGATCATGGTTCTTGATGCAAAAGTAAACATTACATGACACAAGGGAAAAGAAAACTTGTAACAGAACTACTTAATATTGTTCCTCTGGTTTTTTCTTCAAAGGCACAACAACCAGGAGTTAATCATGAGGGGTCAGTGCCATCTTAAGGTTTTTCACTCTAAGCAAAATACATTTATCTTACTACAGCCTCTGACACCCTATTGTCAGCTCTCCAGGTGCCCATGCAAGAGAATTGCTGAGTACCTGAGGAGGGTGATCCAAACACCCGTCCCACAGAATTGCTCTCTTTCTAAAGTCCATGTCAACCAATGCACCGACAGACTCCAGGAAGAAAGGACTGGAGGGAGAGGTTCACCTTTATTTATGCTGGAGGCAGTCAGAGTCCTGTGCTGGATTTCCTTCCCTCCCAGCGCAGACTGGCTCTGCCCCAGGCTCAGCAAGTGGGCAGGAGCTGCTGCCTTCCTCTCCTGGCTCCTACCCTTCTCTAACTGGTGGCCAGAGTGTTGCCCTGGCCATATTGACTGGCCATATTGACCTTTACCATGTTTCCTGCATATTTAGCCAATTCCTGCTCTGCAAAAGCACTGTACCACTGCTAACTCTTGTCTGTACACAAGGGCATGCCCACTTGGGTTAGAAAGCTGCCCTCCAGGAAGAGGATGAAATTCTGAATCCCATGTGCGTAGATACACCTATCTCAGAAACTGAAAACTGTTGAGAAATTACCTCAGGCTTTGGGTTTTCTGCTTGTTTGGTTTACGCAGCTTTTGTTTAATATTATAGGACAATGAGTTACAACTTTCAAGAGCCTTCACCTCACAACAGGCTCTAAAGCTTTGCATCATTTATGTGGGCTGCTGACATCAAGAAAGAGCCTTTATTTCTCCCAGTACAAATGCTTTAATTTCAAACGTATACCTTAGTTTATTGCTTCCTTCTTTAACTAACCCAAAACTAATAGCTTCTAGTACATATATTCTTTCTTTCTGCCCTGGCAGGAAAGGATCATCATTTTTTCAGCCTGCTTTCCCTGTTAAACCCAAATGACAAATAAAAGCACTATAACTTCTCAACAGTCTCACCATCATACCTGGGGTTTTTCACATTCATTTCCAGGTATGAATTTTTTTTCATATAATTTTAACAGAAAAAGATAACTCTTTTAGTAAGAGCCAAGAAGTGGAAGAACAAAGGACTGGGAAAAAGAGCAGCTTTAGAGTATACAAAAAGAGGGATCAGATAAGAAGCCTAGGAAGGGAAAACTGGGGAGCAGGTAGAGAAATACAGTGATTTCTAAAAGCTGCAGAACTGACAGCTTCCATCAGTTTGGTATTATGCTGCAGTGTTTTCCTAATGCTCCACTGTCTGGAGTTGGATAGTTACATGAAATTTCCTATTTGTGTGGCTGAGGGGCAGAAAATTGATCCAAAATCTATGAGCTATATTTGATTAATAGTAATTATTCTAAATAAATTGCTAGCTTAGCCATATTTATTTATTTAGATGCAAAAGAAAAGAACACAACATTGAACAGTAAAGAGACCAATATAACCTCTCCTAAGTGCTGTCCTGCTGACATCACTGGCAATACTAACAGGGAGATTGATTCCCAATTTCAGCATTAGATCTTTAATTTGGTGGCTAAGCCTCGCTCCACTTAATTAGTTTGCTGTATCAATAAATGTGAAAGACAACCCATGCCTGTGGACTATTTATTTTTCCATTATGCTACTTTGCTAATCAAACTATGAAGAAAAGCCTAACAAATGCATATGAAACAAAGTGAAACAGGCGTGGTTAGTATCATCAAAAATGCACAACCAAGCACAAAGTTTTTCACAGCTTAACTCTAACAACTTCTGGATGAAAGTGTAGCTGGTAGAGCCATAAACAGAGATATGAACCTACAATTTTTTCTGTTCAAACATCCACATGCTTGCCTTTATGCAAATACTTACATCTTATTTGATTAAAAGTTAAGTGTAAGAGCTGATATATGTATTCTCATACTGGGGCCACCACCCCTACTGTCATGGTTGAGTTAGTTTTTAATGGTTTTGGTTAAGTGATAGAAAAATCAACTTTGTGCAGGTGTAAAAGTCTACTACATGTGTGCTCATTTACACCACATTTTGGGATAAAAAAAGAAATTTTTAAATCAGTAGTACAGTAAAACCTTTGCAGAAATTAATTTTGGGATAATTTAATCATCTGTAGGACTGCTTTTAATTGAAATAAAGTATTTGCCAGTACCCAAATAAAAGTACTTTCCTGGAGATTAATCTTGTTTTATATTCTCGTTAGTTTGCTGTGTCACTGTTATCTCCTATCTTCATTACTCTACCTGCATCCAGCTCCCTATGTAGGCAGCACCTTCCCTGTTTCACAGCTGTGAGTTTACTGAGCCTCACCAAGCATAACTCTAGTGCTTCAGAACTTGCACCAGATGTTATTTATTGTGCACGAGACAAATTTTTCTCGATTTTCTCAGACTAGCCCAAGGTAAATTTGCAGGGATGATTTAAAAGACTTTTTATGCCTGGGGAAAACTGGTGTTGGTTGTTGATGTTAACGCCAAAAGACTGGGGATCATGCAGCTACCATCCTAGTTGCCTTGGCAGCCTACAGCAAATGGCTGTGGACTGTAAAGCCATGTTACATCTGTTCTGCCTAAAACAGCTCCAGAAGAATTCAGTGCCAGCCCTCACATTTTTGCATGTCACCATGCAGGCTGAGCAGAGAGGATCTGCTACCACTGAGGATGCAAAAAACCCTCCTTCTCTGCCAGCAGAACTGCCAGTCTTATGGGAAGGCATTCAACAGCTCCCTCCTGTTTGAAAGAGTGTGGTTGTTTCTGCAGCCCACAGCACGTCATTTAGCAATATGCTGAGTCTCCTGCCTCACAGCCTTGTGTGCCTGGCTAAGCCCTGATCCCCCACCAGTCACAGGTGCCACACAGCTGGTCCTGGGCTGGGGAGACCCTCCTGCTGCTGTTGAGTAAAGAATCCTGCTGGAACCCTCCTCTCAAGGGAGCCAGGCTGATGGTCATGTTCTTAAGCAATGCCTGCCACTCAAGGCCTTTCCTAACATGTGTTGTGATCCAAAAAGCAAACGGAACAGAAAAAATTTGTGCCATATTTTTTCTACCTAAACTCTTTTTGTCTCCTATTCTAGTTTCTTTCTTGCCTGCTTAATATTTACCTTGTTTTATTTCTGCTATTTTCTCCATTGTCCTGCTCTATTTTCTGCTACAATATTCATCCATCTTCATCCAAATGTATGCCTGGTTTAAGCTGCTCACTTAAGAGCAATAATAATAATAATAATAATAAATAATAAACAATAATAATAATAATAATGAACAGAGATTACTATGATGTTTGTGTACCATATAAGTGGTTATGCTAATAGCCTTTTAGCAGGAAAGAGTCTTTCAACTTATGCTCTTTCCCCCTTTTCCTATATTTTTCAGTCTTTATTGTTTTCTGGTTCCTCCCTGTAGAATTTCAATACAGCCCACAGAGAAAACTCCCTGAATATCCTTTGCTGACAGTAGTAATGCAGCCCTGACACATGCACTGGGACACCTGTGGCAGAGCCAGGAGAGGTGGTAAAGAGTCACAGGTGTAGTTTTACAGCCCTGAAGAAATTGTAATTTCTACTGATGATTTATCAAAAGAGGGAAAAGTAGGTCTGATCAGTGCTTAAAAAAGATATGTAGGCAAAGCTCCTTAAAACTGAAAGTTTATCAACTGGGTTCTTCATCCTGAAATCCATGGGAAGAGGTGTGTCCCTCTATATTTACATTTTTTAAAGGAAAAACTAAATTATGTCACCTTTTTTTTCTCTGATATTCACCAGTCACTCCTTAATTGTTATCTGCCTGACAGAGTACATGCATCTCTCTGGAAATGAAATGAAAAATCTTCCTTTCTCCTCTTGTAAAGAAGCATTATCTAAATGCTTCTTGGCAGCTGATGATAAGTACACAGCCTGTAATACATTTCTCCAATTAATTTCAGGCAGAAAGCCAGATGTTACTCCCATTCCGTTTGCCAAACCTACAGGAGCTCTTAGATTCTGGCTATCTGTTTTTTGACCACTACAGAGGTGGAAGGAGTCAGCATTAAGTCTTGCCATAAGCATTTGATTGAATATGAGGTATGAGAGAAACTAGAGCCTCTGTGCTGATTCTTCCTAAGGTAAGTTTTACTGCCATTTTAGTGAATTCCTCAGGTTTCTACTGGGTCTTAAGCTACTGTCTCAAGAAATGTATCTTTATATATTTATTGAAATCAGAATTGTTTAAATGTTTGCATGGGGTATTTTTATATTTTTATAATTTTTAGACAATATTATCTCTGTAAAAGTTATATTTACATCATAAAGACATCTTGCAAGAAGCCTTTTGCAAACCAAAATAATTATGGGGTTTTTTTTAAACATGTTGTGTATACAGCTAATGTTTTACATCTTAAGGGTAGGAACTTTTTAACTGGAAGCAAAATGTAGTTTTATTTCAAACTTAAACACAGGAAGGTCACCGAGTTCAAGAACAGGAATAGTATGGAAAAACTTCATTCATGCATATATCTTAAAATATTCAGAGTTTGCTGTGGAGGGAGGAAAATGTTTATAAGGAAATTTGGTTGTTTTGTTTTGTTTTGTTTTTTTTAAACAAGGAACTGAGCCCTGAATGAAGAAAAATAATTGAAGAGTGAGGAAGTGGCATATAAAGTATATAAACTGTACATCAAAACAATGTGATTCTGTCAGTAGAAAACTTCAGGCTGGTGGGTGGGTTTGGGAAGCAACGTGAGAACATCTGTCACAGCACTTGTAACCTCAGTTTTAGGTAGGATATGTTTTTGTAACAAACACCAAAGAACATAAATCTATGTGGCTGCTGGCATCTCTATCTCTTCCCTGAGAAACACCTAAAAGGAGATGCATCTACAGCCAAATGTTTCTCTGTCCTTAAACAGTGTCTGTCTTGTTTGGGGCCACTGGCACTACCACGCAGGTACAGCTTTAGATCTCTCTGACAAGTGGAGTCTGAGGACCAGCTGGGGCCCCAAACAGGGATACAGCTTTAGTTAAGGCAATGGGCTTTTTTGTAAGGATTGTGGTCTTCAGTGACTTGGACACGGGCCTTGGGCTCGAGGCAGTTCTGTTGCCTAATTGTTTGACAGCTTTTGGCAAGGCGCATTGTCTGTCCATTCTTTCATACTTGTAAAGGGACAAAACGATACTGAGGTGTCAGTGAGGCTGCTGCTGCTAGGGACCCCTCCTGATTCATGTGTTTGCCAAGCATGTAGAGTGTTAAATACAAGTTCAGCTGTGTGAACTACCCAGGATCTGCCCAGAAAACAATGACAGACACTAGAATTAAGTTTCAGTTTGAACTGTGAAACACTTTCCCAATGCTTGCAATTGTCAGAAAGAAACTTTATGGTTTTCTATAAACAAAGTCAACAGCTTTATTTTCTTAATTGTCAGCTTTCATCTTCTCTTTATCTGCTTGCTTTCTCTCTCATAACACAAGTTCTTCTTTAGAAGCTGCATGAAAGACCCAGTAGGCACAGTGTTAAAGTTTGGAGTATATTCACTAGCATGCACCTAATTTCTGAGGTAATAGGGTATTATCCCATATACTGAGATTATGATTCTCCTCAGAATCCCCTGCCTGGTGGTTTTCCCTGCAGCTGACAGCAGCCAGTAGAGCAATGAAGTTGCTGTTTCTGCTGAGGACAAGAATCGCATGTATTTCAATAGTGTAGTTATTGTAGACACATTCTGAACTATTTCTGGCCATTTGTGCTGTCTGATGGGACTTTACTGGGAATTCTGCCTCTGCCTTTGAAATGCAGAACATGATGTAAAGACCAAGTAGATACTCTAATTGGTTTATGACTCCTTCTGTCTCCATAAAATGAGTGTTATCTCTGTACGGGCTACCATAAAATATAATAATATCCATCTGGTGTTCTGTGGATGTTTTATATCACATAAAAAACTGCTTATCCAAAGTAACTGCCTTAACTTACTCTGCAGGGATTCTGACAAAACAGTATGTGAGGCAGTATTTCAATAAATGGGTTTGAAATAATGACCAGGAAGTAAAATGAAGACTGAAAATTAAAGAAAAATTTATAGAGATTTATCACTTACTCTCCTATGGGTTTCTGTGCTAGAGAAATTATTCACCTGGCAATATATCCACCAAAGAAAAAAAAAGGGTATTAGGAGATTTTTTCTTTCTTTCCCTCTATATGTAAAGATATACTTCTGAGCAGTTATAATGACAGTGCAGACCTTTATGTTTCTCCATTATCTGGCTTTTTCCTGTGTCCTTTGAGTGCCTTCACTGAGGTGTGATTCTCTTCTATCTTGATAACAGCTCAGTTTAAAATGCTTAGTATTTCTGTATGCAAGAATTTCAGTGCCTGAACTATCACTGAGTGGTACTGAGGCACAACACATCTAACAGAACCAAGAAATCAAATCAAATATTGTCTTACAGGATCTGACAGTCCTGAAAGAGCTTGCCCAGTACTGAACTTTCAAACAAAGGAAAGTGTACTTACTGAACACATTTCCTTATATGAAAACTAGTCTGTTTGCTGCTTTGCACTTCTACAACACTGGAGTGATGCGTTCCAAGTTACAGTTCTTAAGTCGCAGGTGTGGCTTTCAGTCTTAACACCCCATTTTGGTTAGAACTTGTTACAGCTAAGTACCCTGGGATCCTTCAAAATCTAACATTTCATTTCCAGCATATGGGATCTTCTCCTCTGGAAAGATTGTATTAAATATAGAAACCAGAGCTCTGGCTTCTTAGTATTGAGAACCTCTGCAAGATTCTTCTTCAAAAAAGCTCCTGTACTTGGCGACTCATTTTCCAAGAAATAACACTTGTATGCTGCTTTGGGCAGTAGAAAACCATTCCAGTATTGGTATCCTAAGCATGACTTTTGGCAGGGCAATAATTTTAATGCATACTGCCTTCTACTTATATTTCACCAGTGTTAGGTTTCTACTTATGTCCTGCACAAAAACCAAAAAACAAACAACCACCCCCCCAAAAAAAAACCCAACAAAAACCCAAACAAAAACCCACAAACATTCAAGAAAAAAATAAAATCAAACAACCAAAAAACCCAAACAAAATCCTTTGTTCTCTGGCTCTTCCACTGCTGTGATTTTCTAGACAGTGCTAAAAAAATACGGCAATTTCACTATATATTTTTACCTGAAAGATAGGAAAAACCAAAATCCACTTTCCCCTCTTGACTCTTTGTAACACTGGGAGACATGTTGAAGCAAAACATCTCCATGCAGGTGCTTTTCTTGTAGGGCATTAGTTCTTACCATATTTGTCTAAACATTATGATAGAATCATTTCATAATTGGAGGAAAATTATTTGCACCTGCAGTTAAATTAGTTCATGGAGTGCTAAAGATACAAAATCCACCCATATGTGACTCAGTAAATGATCAGTGCACAGCCCTCCATGGAGGATTGGAACCAGGATTGTAAGTCCAGGGGATCCCACACACATTCTGATCACTGAAATGGAGGGAGTTCTGTAGAGATGGAGCATGTTCGGTATCTGTTTAGTTTGCTGTGGTGACAGCTCTGTAGACAAAATGAAGTCAAAAGGAAATTTTCCCATTCAATTTCTAAATCAATCTTTTCCCAATTTGTGGGTTTCTTTTTGTTGCTTTGGTTTGGGGTTTTTGGGGGGGGCTGGAGGGTGTTCGGGTCTTTTTAAACAAAATATATTTTCTGATTTTTCTAACTGTCCTGTAGCTTCTTATATTGCTTTTGCTACTTCTCAGTATATATTGCTCTTTCTTCTTCTGAATATCTTTGCTTCATAAGTCTTCATGAAATATTCTCGAACGATGTCTTCATTATAATGCTGCTAACCTACCCTGCATAACCCACTCTGCCAGGATAATTCCCCCTCTTTTGAACTGTGGAGTTTTCAGACGTTCATGATGTCTTTGCCTAATTCAGTGTCTTAATAATGATGATACTGTCAATATGAGAGTGGAGAACGTAGTGAGCTCGTTAATATCCTTTAGATCTAGTCCTTTAAATCTTAGATTGGGGAAGAAATCTCATGAAGCAGGAATACTGTAATGTTCACATGGCTGTGTTTGAAGATTGCTGGAATTCTTTATTCTACAGTACGGAAATTTCACACGTTTTGGCTAAAACTATATATTGTTTTAAAGAAACACTTTAGCTGTAATCTAGACTGAAAATATGGCAAATATATAGTAACATCTCATGCTTTCAAACTAAATGAAACAACTGTTCTCACTCCCTCATTATATTTAACTTTAGAGATGTACATACAGGGTCATTCCCAAGAATTGTCTATCTTCCTGGAGAATTTTCAAAACAAACTACAAGATTATACCTGCTCTCAATTTCTTGCAGGCATCAGACTGATTTGCCACTGTGGGTGCTACACCAAAAGGATAATAGCTCTTCCTGAAACACCACCTACTCCACACCCCAGACACTTCTGTGGAACACCAGCACTGGCTGTGTAGCTCATTCTTATTCAGCATTAACATGCTGCTGGGGTCCAAAATGCTTATGGAAGAGGCAGTTTCCTGTCAGTAATTCATCTCTGAGGGACATGATCATTAATTTAGATTACCATTAGCTTCTGAATTAAAAAAAAAGTCATTTACGAAGGGATACTCTTTGCCTCTGTCATTTGCTCATCCAAACACAAAAAATCAGCCCCTTTCTGACAAATGCTATGGACCTAATGTAGAAGTATGATACAGGTGATCTGTGCTTAGTTAGGAAGTCTGACAGCCACAAAATAGATATAGGCTTTTCCTGCATAACTTGCATTGGACAGCAGGAGTTTACCAGCTGTTGGAACAACTAGTCACTGCACACTTACCAATTTATTTTTCCTCCTGTATCTAGCACAGAATCTTGGTTTGCCAGTCATTTGGTTACCTCTTTAGTGAAGGTGCAAGAGCTGTGGGAATCATAGTAATGGGGAAAGAGGAAATATATTACTTCTTTTCCTCTGTTTCTCATTAGAAAAATATCATTATTCTGCTCCCTGAACCATGCAAAAGTTATAAGGGGAAAATGTGCATGTATTGCTTTTATCTATGTTTAGCTGGCTTGGAGTTATTTCTTCCTCTCTCACTGACCTTAAAAGGGAGAAGTTTTCAAAACTTCTGAATGCTCCTTGTAGGTTTCAAGGGGTTCTTTGATTTTTTTTTTTGTTCACATTAAAAAGTCAGAAAGTGCAGAAAGAATCTCAGGTGGGAGAAAGGCTGAAAATAATCCATGTAACTTCCATTTATGCTGAGAGGAATGAGAGTCTGTCAGCTAAGACTTACCCTGTAATACAATGATTCAGGGACAGAGCAATGCCCCTTGAAGGTCACCTTCTGAGCATGAGACCTCCTCAGAGCATGAAATGAATTGGAACAGAGAGTTGTATTCTGAGTGTCTCCATTACCACAGTCCTATGAAATGTAAACCACAAATCTGCCATCTTCCCCCTCCCCCTGATGCAGAACTCCTTCAAATTAAGACAATAAAAATAAATCACTTTAAAGAATTTTAAAATGTTTTTAAAGTAAATAAAGAGAGGGAAGTGAGCTTTCTTGAAGCTTAGGTGCCAATCACAGATTTATTCTAATCTACTGCTTTTGTCAGTTTGTCAAATTCATCCCATTTAATTTCTCAAACTCCAACATCCGTTTAAAATGAAAATGTCAGATTCTTCCCTGATTAACACGTGAGTACTACTTTAATGAGACAGTAAAGACCTAAAAGTTGGGACAAAACTTTATTTAATATTGTTTGCTCCATAACATAATATATAGTTATGTGACATATTACTATGAACAGCTATGTTCATCCAAATAAAACACATACCACATTTTCAATAACTTTTGTGCTAAGTTTTTTAAGCAGTGAAATTTCTTAAGGCATTTATGATTTATTTTTTTTAACATTCCTGTAAATGTCAGTGGCTGTTAACATCTGAATCAAACTGTTCCCAGTTCATGTGACTGGAAATGGTGCCCAGAGCAAAAAAGCCAGACATTCTGACTCTCGTATAAGTATAGTCTGTGTGGAAATGTTTCTACTGAGCAGAAGTAGAAGTTGCTGAGTTCACATCAGAATACATTTTGGCAGGAAACAAGGTAAGGCTGCCTTATGACCGCTTTATTATTATTATTATTATTATTACCTTTATTAAAGGTATGTTTGGGAAATAAATGTTCTAAGAGCTGAAGAAAAACACGATGATCTGCTAAACAAGGATTCTGGCTGGACACAAGGCTAAGTGGCTCACATGTTGCTGGCAGTATCTGAAACTCTTCTGGGATTTTATTGGAATTATCTCATAGGATAGAAGGCTGAATTTGGCGTTTTAGCTTATAGCCACTCCAGGGAGCAGTTCTGAACAGCCTTAGTCTCTTAAGACGTTTTCCACCTTTTAAGTAGAAGGAATGCCACACAGCGACCAGCCATGCATAAGAGTGAAGGGCATTTTTAGCAAGGAAGTCTGAAAGAGATAAACTGAACTCTATGCACATGTGAATGAGATTTATTTGGAGTGTAGCATGAGTGGTATCAAAGACAGAAAACTGTGCCAGTCAGAGATGACTGGACTGGGAGCAGCTGCGGACTTGAACTGGCATTTGCCTCCAAAGGTGTTAGTGTAGCTAAATATATTTAAAACATAACACTTGACATATGCACATACTTTCAGAGAAACTGGAAGGTCTAAAAGCATAGCAGAAAATCTGTAACTGAATTCCTAACTCCCTGTGAAGATCCCAGTCCAAAAGAGAAAAGCTTTTTTTGTTACCATTGTAAAAAGTTTGATCATAATTACAGGCTCAGATGAGTTCTCTAAACTTTATCTGTCGTTTAGGAATAAGCCCTTTTTAAGACTGAACACTGGATGGCGAATGCAGATAGTTAGGGCGTGTGTTCAATACTACTTTACTGAAAGAAGAAACAGGGAACAGTAATTAACTGTTTCTCCCCAGCCTCCAGCTACCTTCTCTTGTTGTTACCCAATACTGTTTGCGTGTTCCTGGCTACATGGAAGCAAGCAGTAGCTTCAGAACATGGCAGCTGTAATTCTTTGTGCTTTGTTTCTCTTCTCTTTGCTTTGCATCCTGCTTACAGCATGTGCACAAGAGGAGAGGAGCAGGATAGAGAAGCAGCTCCACCACACAGGAGGTTTGTTGCTTCGGCAGGACAGCACTTGTGTTTCTGTGTAACTACAGGGCAGGGTCTTCAGGCTGCCCACATAACACTGGACTTATATTTATGGGACCCAGGCTACCTGACTGAATGTATGGATTGTTTGGGGGGTTTTTCCCCTTTCTTTCATCAAAAAAGTTCTTTCCTTCATGCCTTCAAGTGAAGGTACCGTGGGGGTAAACTAAGAAAAATAGGTGTCAATTAATTTGACAAAGGAGACTAATATTTCCAAAATAGCCTTGGTTACAGTCAAACTGTTTGTGCTCGTCCTATCTATGCTGGATGTGGATTTTGATTTAAAGACAAATCCTCAAAGAAATACATGATGAGTGCGTTAAATAAATAGCAGATAATGTTGTGTTAGAACAGCTCATGTTCAGTTTTCCAAGATCTACAAGTGTTTCCCCTAAGCTGGATTTTTATCATTATCTTACCATTTTTAACTGATAAAAAGTTATGAGTTGTCTAGAGATGCTGAGGGAGAAGCAGGGACAAATCTTACCACAGACAAATAGGTATCCCCACAGTGTTTAAAAAT
The DNA here is from genome assembly GCA_013397975.1 of Machaerirhynchus nigripectus. NCBI lineage: Eukaryota > Metazoa > Chordata > Aves > Passeriformes > Dicruridae > Machaerirhynchus > Machaerirhynchus nigripectus. The sequence continues at coordinate 1,908,888 of VZRQ01009368.1, read as the reverse complement.
AACCAACTGATTAGGTAGCTTAGTACATCAGACATGTTTTATCTGGTTTGAGATGATAAATGAGGTGGCAATATAAACCCAGTTTCTGTGGATATTTCTTTAGCAGAAAAAACAGTGCAAAAAACCACAAACTCTTGAAATAACTAATACCACATAATCAAAGTTACATCTGTGTAGAAACCAATTGCACTCAAGAGTGCAGAAGAATCAAAAGCATCTTGTTTTTGAGGTTTTATTAGGAATTTTTTTAACAAAAAAGTGAGATTGAATGTTCTTTCATGAAGTCTTTATAATAATGGTTCTATAACAGAAAAATCTAAATGTTCCAGGTAAAAAGACATTTAAGTAGTGAGAACTTATTTTAGATAGATCTGAAATACTCTTGTCATCAATTCCAGTTACCTAAATTCTTGGTGTTTACAAAATATCTGTAAGATTTCTCAGTCTGATTCAGAAGATGAAAACAGCTCAAAATACCCCAAAACCCAGCAGTTTTCAAAGTTTTATCATCATACTGAACATATACAATGATTTTTGCGATTTATGTGTACACACATTCCTGACCTGGATCAAACTTCCTGTCTTTTTTTCTTTCTAATTAAATTCATTTTGCAGCAAAAGGAGATAATTCTTTGTTCTGTCTCAAGAGCTGCAGTCAAAAAAGATTTACATGTTCAAAATTTTAATCCTTACCTATACTAAATTCCTTATAATGTCTTCACAATTGTACATATGAAAACACAGTTTCTTTGCAATCCTTTAATCGTTAAATTCTGATCTGGATGTTTCTCTGCTTCATGCAACAGCCTGGGCCTTTGGTACCTTTTCTATCAGAACTTTATAACTTTCTTCAGTGTTATACTGTGTAGCACAACAGTTTATATACAGGATATATTTCAATGTAGAGTTTAAATTTGCATTCTCTAAAGCTGCCTTTACACATAGTCATTATAAATATTTCAAGACTCTCTTCTCTGCACTTATTTTCATGATAGAATTGGAAGAGAATGTGGAATGAAACATAATCAAAATAGAATAATAACTCAGAGCAGACACTATCATTAGAGGAATTTTTAAGTAACTTGACACTCTATCTCTTTGAAATATAAGCTATACTGCATGCTAATATTTGAGTAAGAAATAGTTTTCTAGGTCATGAACAAGATATTTCTGTCTTTTATCTGTGTGCCTTCCTCAGGAAACAGTGGGGAGGATCTATTCATTTCAAGCTACAACAACAGGAGTATCAAGGGTTCTAGGACACAGCTGGAGCAGACCCTAATTGAGAGATCAAGGCAGCTGTGTGAAGATACATGTATATTTATAAATAAAGATAACTTTGGTGTGGGTTTTGCCTTAAGGTCTCCCTGAAATCTTCCATGCCGTTAGGGCTTTAATTGGCAACATAAGCAGCCTTATTAATACATGATTAGAGCTAATGCCAGTTTAAGGAACTGTAACTATGCTGAGGACTATAGGAGTTGAATTTAAAAATTATATCTTGTATTCTTTTTATATCTTTAAAAGCAATTATTACATATATGAAAATTTTCTGACCTCTATTATCAGAAAAATCTTATATTCTGCATACTGCTGAACAGATGTTTATTCACAGCTATTTCCAACTGACTTATTCCTGCCTGTGCAGACAGTCTTGAGAACTGTGGTTTAATGGAAAGCCATCTGATTTCCTCTCTGGGACACAGTTGGATTTCCACATCAGAGGAAGTAATGTCAGACTGGCAATATAAAATTTCACAGAGAAACTTTGGACTGCTTAGAACCCTGTTATGGCACCTGATATATTTTGTATTAACGTTGATTTAGAAGGAACAGAAGAAGATTATTTGTGTCTAATCAGATATTAACATAATGATAGAGGGGAAAAAAATTGTGTCATGAATAGTCCCTAATGGAACTGAATGATAGTAAGTTCAGTGGAGTGGAACAGAAAGAAAGTAAGATCTGTAAATATCCTGTCAAATTCTTTTCTCCTTGTTTCTCAGACTGATGTAAGATACTTATCTGACAAGATTAAAATACGGTGTATTTTCTAATATTGCATATTTCTGCTTTATCTGTAGACATCTTGTACCCCAAATGAAACAAAAAATAAAAATATAAATAAATGAAATCAAAACGAACAACAACAAAAATCACCAAGTAGACTCCCCAAAACTCCAAACCTTGTCTTCTGCTATGTTTACAGGGTCCTTAGTACACAGTGAGGCCTTCATCTGTATTAGAGCCTAATTTCAATATTGGTCCTGTCCGGAGTTTCCTTCTCTTTTGTACACTCACATTGAGCTAGAGTATCTTGTCACAAAAGTAGCACTGGTAACATTAATGGTTGAAAATAAAGCTTAGTACATCAATGTGAGTAATTTTATGTTTCTGCAATTGTGCAGGAGAAGTCCCACACTTTGGTATTTGTGAGGCAGCAAAGGTCTTTGCTTTTTCAGGGATTGAGAATTCATGCATTTGGATGAAATAGAAACATGAGGCTAATTTCTACACTAACAGATAAACCACACAGAAATCAGAGTTCAAGTGTGCTCTCCCTTATGATGTATTACCAAAAAGACTGATCTTCCATCTGTCTTCAGTTTTCCTTTTCCAGTTCTTCTTTTACATTCCTTAACTTCCTTATAACACTATATTGTGATTGACAATTTCACGTCATACTCATCCCATGTCAGTGACACGTAAGCTCTGTACTGTCCTGAGCCTTTCTGTGGCTTATTGTCCTTTGATTTGAAAGTACTGACAGATTTATCCCTCCTTCTTTTCCCACTTTACACGTACTTGCTGTAAACATGAATCAACCACTTTATTTTACCAGGCCAGGATGTCTATCCTTTACACATGAAGAATCTGTTTCTAGTTCATATTTTCTGGAAGACTACTGGTATTTGTCCATCAAATGTCTCTTTGCTGCACTGTGATGCAAAAGCAAAAGCGGTGAAAGGCAGGGGGAAGAGAATAAATGTAATTGAGTTAATGAGGTTATCCATGTGAGTCTACTTGGATTATCAGCTCTCTGGAGTAGGAATGATGTGCTTGTAGCACTTTGCTTAGTGTTTGGTGAAACTGGTCCCACCTTTGACTGATGTGTCTGTGAGCACAAAACACAGCTAACTTGATAGCACACCCTGAACAAGGTGTCCAGCACAAGACTGTTACAAGTTGTGAGAGTCAGTTAAAACAAACAAACCAACTCACTTATCTAAGGACATTCACTAACCTGAATGACAGACTTGGGGAATTAAATTTCCCATTGCTTACTTTTGGGGTGTTTCCTACAACATTGTCTATACCGACAGCTGCTAGAAGCTTGATGTTGAAGCAGATGTATCTCCAGTCCAAACTCCTTTTTATATTTACTTTTTCAGGTAACGTATCCTGAAATATTTCAGTATCTGTGGATATTGGGAAGATTTCTGGCACAGAAGCAACTAAAGCACCAGATGTTAATTGGAACATGCTATTTAAAAGTCATGAGTCTTCTTATGACTTTTTTTTTTCTCTTTCTTTGGACTATGCTAAGCAAGCCTAACACTACTTTAGTAAAGAAAACACCTCCTGTAATAACACCCCAGGTGATCTGGCTCAGGGAAGACCATCAGAATTTTTTTAATTGACCATTAAATCTTTTTTTCCCCAGGGGGTGCTTTTTCCTCAGTGGTGAGTACATTATTTTTAAAAAATTGAAAGGTACGACCTCCTAGGGCGTAATTTATCCTTCTTATTGTAAACACATACAAAAAGATGAGCTGCTCTATGGACAGTTCACACAAAGTCTCTTTAAGTTTAATTTAGGATTGTTCCTAAGCGTTTAATTTTTGTTTACTTGAACATGTTTCCTGAACATAAATGAAATGGAAATGGCATGTCATTTAATGTGTGAAACTGACCAACTTGGATCTTGGAAAGGACTCTACTTTCTAAATAATTTTATGTAAGTTCTTAATATAAGGATATTGGCAATGGGAATCATAGTAAAATCAATCAGAGTAAAATCATAGTAAAATCATAGTAATCATAGTAAAAAATTTGCTTGAAATTTTTCTTGCCAGTTGTTGCATAACTTAATGTTTGGGTATTACTTCAGGTTCTGTAACTAATTTCCTAACGCACTCTAGGCTGCAACATTTTCATAGAATCATAGAATTTGCTTAGTTGGAAGGGACCCATCAGGATCACTGAGTCCGACTCCTGGGCCTAAGCAGAACACCCCAAGAATCACACCATGTTCCTGAGAGCATTGTTCAAACACCTCCTGAGCTCTGATAGCCTTGTTGTTGTGACCACTTCCCTGCAGACCATGTTATAGTTTTAGGAGAAATTAAGACCTTGAGCAAGCAAACATTCCCTAAATTATAACTCCCCATACTCTTTACAATTCTCTTTCAGAACTAAACTTTTTAGTCATTAAATATAAATTTCCTTAATCTCTTTTCTACATGTTTTCACAGTGTAAACTCCTTTTAAAAAGATAGGGAGGCAAATACTTAATTCTTTCCTTTCTCTCTCTTTCTGACCAGTTCTGTTTGGACTGTGACACTGTAGAAGACTGGAATCAACTAAGGGTTTTCACAAAGGGGAAATGAATCTGCTGCATAAAGCTAAAGTAAATAGTGTAACAATTATAGATTAAATAGATGATGAATACAGAACATCCTTTACATTGTCAGTCGTGTCTTGACAATATTTGAAAGACATGGGCATCAACATTTATTAATGTTACCCAAGAACCAAGATATGGAAGGCAAAAGTAAAAGCAATTTAAAATGTCTGAACTGTAAACCGGTGAGATAATTTCATTGTCTTCCTTATCCACAGTAATACATGAAAGAAAGTGACGTTTCGTCCTACATGCTTCCACTCATTACTGAGTGTCTATCAAGAGTTGAAAGTGACTCCTTCCATCATAGCCACAGCTGTGCCTCTAGGTACAGTTAACAAAATTGTGAATTAAAAAATAAAAAATGAGTGATGATACACCATTTAAGGACAGCACATTTATCATGCATAGAAGAGAATAGGGTTAGTTAGCAGAAGGGAGAAATGGCACAGCAAGGGCAGGTGCTGGAAAACTAGCAAAATTAGAAACTGGAAAACTCATGTAAGTGTTTGAAATGATCAAAAACTCCAGAAAAAGGAATTAATGAAGATAAACCAGTATAGGAAAAGAGGTGCCATTTTGCATCTAGAAGCAGGTCACCCATCATCTTGAGGATATTCTTGGTCTGTGGATGACCTTGGATAAGTCATGAAATGAGATGACACATCAAACAAAAAATTCTTGTATACAGCAGTGGTGGAGTCTAAGTCAAAGGAGAGTTGCTCAGGACAAAACAGTCAGTAGGACAGTTGATACTGGATACTTGGTCAGATGAAGATGCTGAGGTTGAGGAAGAAGGCATAAGACTGAAAGATTGGGGATGGGTATAGTGAGGAGAACAGCAGTCTGGTAAAATTTTAAATTTCTATTGCTCACGGAATGAACATTCAATCCCCTAACTGGATCACACTAACTGTTCTATGTATTTAGCCCCACAAAAGCTGTAGTTCAGTGGTGACTTCTATGCATGTCATAATACCTTTGATATAGAAACCTCATCATCTTAATTGAATTTCATGACCTTTGTCTGGGCATCTGGGTTATTCATCTGGGCCATGTTTCTTCTGTCGTACTGTAGTTCAGTAGTTTGCCACCTGTTCACCTGCAGCATATTTCAGCTATTGATTACCAGGACCTTAACTCAGCTTATTACGATAACCATTCACCTGACAAAAGGAAAGCCATTTTCACTACAAAAACAGGAGGAATTTACTGTGCTAATTAAGCTTTAGGTCCTTCATACTAAGGTCTAGCTGAGGACATAAAACATAAATTATGGATTGAGCCCACTTTACATAGTTACAGCTGTCTCAGTGCAGGTAATTTCCACCACCGCTAGTTCAACCTAGTGAGGCAGCCAGGACTGCTTGGGTGTTAGCAAGCACTGTGTGTAGGTAGGCTTCTAGCCCAGCTGATGTCCATTGTCCTGCTTTCTAATTGCCAGAAGTACTTGAAACAATGCAACAAATTAGCAAAAAATAAAAACAATCACATTTTGTAAACTTGCCTCAGTGTTTTACAGAGAGAGTTTGCCCCAGGGTTGTTCCCTCTATGGAGAGCATACTTATGGCAGTTGACAGGAGAACAGTTGGTGTTTCAACAAGAAATGAAAGCTGATAAAATGCTTTCTTTTTTTCATTTGACCCAAATTTTACACATCCACATGTGTACATGCAACAGAACAATAGCTGATGCCTAAAATAGGAGGGTAAAAAAATTAATATAATTTCTTCTCTTCACATATTTTTAAAAACAATCAATGTCATCAGTTGAGTTTTTTAAAAACTTTAAAAGGAATCTCAGGAAAAACTGATTTTGTCAATTTTTCATTCAGACTATCAGGTAATTTCTACAGTAGAAAAGATAAAATTAGAGTGCTAAGTACTTTAGTTAATCCCTCGTCTCCTGCAGAAAAAGGACTAGGCTCAAAAATACGCCATTGTTTCAGGACATTTTGGGCTCTCTGCAGGCAAAAAGATTCACTGATACGATCAAAGTCTACGTTTTTCAAACCTGTCATTAAGTACTCTGGGAATTGTCCAAGAAAACCAACAAGACAATATGTAATTTTCCACTTGATTTAACAGAATATGTTCTTTTCTAAGGAATGAAAATGAGGAGGCCCAGTTTCCTACAGTTTTGTGCTCTTGTTCCTTTCTCTATCCTCTAGTACAATAAATCTTGTCCACTCTCATTTTTTCCTATGAAATGCTTGCTTGTGGTAAGTAGTCCTAAACTACGCTAATCCTGTTTGATCGACTGACACAGTCGGTTCTGCTTATCTTTCCCCCCTCTACGCAAACAGTGATTCTGCACGTGTGAATTCTGCAGTGGTTTAATGATTTCCATCTTAAAAATTTGGTTGATGTTTTCTACTGTGTTCAAAAGCTATTATGGCATCTGAAGAAATAACCTTATTGCTTAAATTTCATTCCTTAGGAAATAAAATTTATAACTTAGACTGTTACTCCAGTTTTTCTGATTGTACTTTATAGTGGTTTAAATGGTAGAAACTGTTTTTTCTCTGCTTTGACAGTCTGGTCAGCAGATATTTTGCTAATTATTTTATTCTTGGTGTAGCCTAATTCAATGTATTGCATTGAATTTCTTCAGCATCTACTAACAAAAGTGCTGGCAATCTGCATTCAACATACAATTTGTCTGAAATAAACTTTGTGCAAAGAAGAGGGGAAGCTATGCCACAAGATAACTCACTTTTCAGTCCATAATATGGAATAAACCAGATTTTTAGACTTCCTCATTGCTTAGGTTTGGATGCAATAGTAGCGTACACTGTGCTCCAAATACAGGAGTCCCTGGCTGTAGGATTTGCGGAGGCCTGGACTTCTGGAGCCTGTTTCTGTGACCTAACCCTGAAATGTAATGCATACATCTCTGGAATGCTGGCAGGGGTTTGACTGCAGCTGTTCAGCCAACTCTTCCTGTATAAGTAACTGTGATAGGTTCTGTAGAGCATATATGATGAAAAGTGTATTTTACAATAAAGAAGCAGTAAGAATATGGAAATGAAAAGGGAAAACAATAAAGCAACTTACTGGAATGTGTATGAGTGTTGCTATGATGAGCTGATCATATTTTTAAACAAAAAAAGCTCTATTTCACAATGCATAAATGTATTATTGCATTTAGCTGAAGAATTCAGGAGGTTAAACGCTTCATAGAGATTTTGGCTCCCAGCCAGTGGCCTGCTGCAGCATGTAGCTGGCAAACATTGCATTGCTGAGACACTGCTTCTTCAGATACATTAATTTTAAATGATAGTTCTCACTAGACAGAAATTACAAGAAAGAAAGTTCAGCACTATGTAGCAGGCATTTGAAAATCCTAGTCAATATTTTTTCATGCACTAAATAAAAGTTCCTAGGCAAGTAAAATCTCGCCTAGGATCACTTCTTGCTAGGTTCAAGCTCCTTGGACCTTCCTAAAGGAAGCCTTTCAATAGGTAAACTAGGTTTCCCAGTAGCTGGATCACCTCTACTTAAAATAAATACAATGTATAAGGCATGATTTCATAGTGCTTTGTGATGTCGTATTTCCTGTTCTTACTAAATTGTCTGCCCTGTCCACATGGCTTCCCCACGCGTAGTCCTAACCACTCCCTCGGGTTTTTCCAATTGATTCTGTTACCCCAACTCCGCCCATGTACTGCCCCTATGCTCTGAGACGATTAGTCCGTGTGCTCTCTCCGCCCCCCTCGTCCCCAGATAAACCAAGGCTCTATGCCGTGTGACTTGCTCTCTGCATTGGGGTAGCAGCTCTGCTTTGGGCACAGCTCTCTCTGCCTTGGGGCACCAGCCCCTCCCTGCCTGGCCTGGCCTGGCCATGCCATGTGCTGGCTCCCGACCTCTGGGAGCCAGCACATGGGCCAGTGCTAGGCTCCTGGGGGCCATGGAGTAAAGACCTTCTCCAGCCCCCTGCAAAGAGCCTTCTTGCCTCCTTTATCACCCATCTCGTTGCAGAGCCACAGCTGGCCGGAGCAAGCGAGGGGCAGCCTGGAAGAGGCTATGGGATGCAGCGCGGCTGCTCTCCCTAAGAGATCCCGACAGCACTCGCCAGGCAGGCTGTGGCTTGCCGCACCAACGCAGAAACTACAGACTGCAACAGTGCTTAAACAAGCAATAAAAGAAAAAGCAGAATCTCATATCCACTAGAAACTAAATTAAGCAAGGGCAGGACCAGCTTTAACACCGGCCAACATGGTCTCTTAATTCACTTCATATTTTCTGATCTTCTGACTTGTCTCTTGCCAGTCATGCCTAGAGCTTGTCAAGTCCTAATAGGCAATTCCCCCTATAGCTGAAAGAGATGGGAGTGGGGGGGCAGCAAAAAATTTTCAACTGCTTGGAGCATGACTTTGGCAATATAAGCAAATATTTAATGGTAGCTGATGCCTTCTGGGAAGATAAATTTTACATCATGCTCAAAATGGCGGCCAAGGAAGGCTTCTTGCTGCCACAGGGTAGCAGGAACCGGGACCAGGTTCCAGCGCTGGGCTGAACGAGAATGAGTATGAAAATTCAAGCTCTGGTAACACAGATGGGTGGAACATCTCAGTCTGCTAAAAAAAGTCTTTCTTCACACCCTCTGCATTACCATATCCCAGTAAGCAATGCGACACCAGAGTACTTTTAAAGCCTCCTGTTACTCTGTGTGCCTTTTATCTCCAAACCAAACCCATGCACATTTAGCCACTCATTAAAATTAATCTCTGCAGGGTGTGTATGGCAGATGTGAGGATGCCCTGATGCCATGTCTTCTCAGGGAGTGGTGTGAGAGGAGGCTGGAGAGCACACAGTGCTGGGGGAGCAGTGCCAGGGCACTGGCATGGCAGCTGGGCCCTGTAGTACAGTGCTGAGGCTCTCACACTGCTGCTGCCCCAGCCTCAGCCCACCTCTGTGTGGAGCCTGAGTCCTTGGAGACTGAGATTCAGCCCCTTCTAGTCAGCCTCTACCCTGGCCTGCTGTGTTGTGTCTCACACCCAGGAGAGCACCTGCCTTGGACTGCAGCAGCCTCAAAGCTCCCCAGTACTGAGTTTCCCAGCAGGGGAGTGGTGGGGCACAGAGCCCAAGTTTACACACAAATGTAGCCTGACCAGCCACTTTGGGCTCCTGGAAGAGCTGGCTGTGAGTACAGAGCCTGTCCCTCAGTCACTGTGCAGGGTGCTATTGGGGCACATGGCACAGTTCATTCTTTGCCCTCCACGTCTTTGCTGCACAGTGGTGATGGTGCAGCATCACTGCTGGGATGCTGCTTTGGCTCCTTTGTGTCTTGCCAGCACTCCTGTGGATTAAATCCTTTCCTGATGTCCTACAGGGGAAGCCTAACCCTGCCCAAAGGCTTGGACTCCAGCAGGCACAGCCTGAGACAGTAACAGGGTGTTGTCTTCACTCTACTGGGACTTGTTCAACTACTACTGAGAGTATAATGAAATACCACAGTCAGTAAATCATGGTGAAAACTGTTCCACTCCAAGAAAGACATGTCTCCTTAGAGCAGGATTCCCTAGGTACCCCTCTTTTCCTCCAGGCTGCCTGTGTTTGCCATAGGCCCCAACTACCAGGATGCCAACTGGTCACCAGCCTTTTTGTAAGGAATTGGAGGGAACACTCCTGACCCAACGGGAGGGCAGCACTCTGCCTTGGCAGTGCTCCAGGAGGCTGAGACCTGAACCCAGGTGTGGGCAATCAGTGCTGCCCTTCCCCTCCCTGCTGATCAAGGGGGTAGGCAGGCAGTGCTGGGGGATTTGCTCATCTTTCCAGGGAGGCTGCAGGAGATGGTAACTATCTTGAAAATAATCACAATTCTGTAACAGGTCTTGTGTTTTTAACAGGAATATGCTAACATGGAGGTGTGTGGGAGCACAAGGACAATATATCTTGAGTTGTAAGTTTTGACTCTCCTCTGTGTGTTGCCATTTACACCTCCTCAGCTTTGGAGGAGACTGAGAGATGAGCAGGATCTCAGGTCTATGCCTGCAATCTCACACCTCTGTGGTTCTGGCTGAGCACTGGCAAACACTGAATGGGGCAGGCAGGCAGGCAGGCTCCCTGATTAGCCTCAGTAGTTTGTTAACAATTTATAGCAAGCTAAGAATAGGTTATATTAACTCAAAATTAACTCACTCTTAAAAATGAAATATCCTTCTTGAACACCTAAATCCTTTTCTTTTCCCCATTTAGTGTCTGTTGAAATTCTCTCCTTTTTTGGTGCAGAATATTGAATACCTTGTTAGCTTCTAAAATGTAGGTTACACTGATGCTAAAATGTTCTGGTTTCTTGCTGAATTTTGATAACATGTTTTTCTTCAGAAGCTAAAAGACTGAGAATAAACAGACCCCAAAATAGTAACATTTTGGGGTTTATTGTAATATATTTAAACTTCGAAAATATCTATGGCTATACATTATGTGGGGTTTTTTGGAAGAACTGACTCATCAGGATGTGCTGTATGAAAACCTCTAGGAAATAACGCACCTACATGATTAAAACTGTTGTAAGGTTCTAGTTTTTAATTAAAAAATGAAGATTGGTCTTTAACTTGACTCTCTTATAAGCCTGCCTGTGTCGATGGCTTGGTTTTGCAACACAATTTGCAGAGTAATCACTGCTGGTGAGTTATCATTAGTTGTAATGGAAGTGTATAGGGTCTGCCAGGCAAGTTTACAGAGAAGACAGGAAGGAAGCAAAGGGAGTGTTTTAGAACATTAAACTAACTCTACAGTTCCCTTACACATTCAGTTCATTGTATCTTTATATTACCCCTGCAGTATGTTAATTTCTGGCAGCTTTTAGTGGGAAAAGAGTTTTTAAGTGAGGTTGGAAGATGCAAGTACTCCAGTTGTAATCAAGGCTTAGATCCTTGTCAGTTCTAGTCAGTGAAAATACCCATCAAGGTATTATTCTACTACTATGGTTCTCTCAAACTGTGCCTTAAGTAATTCTTTCTGTGTCTCTTCAGTTGGACTGAAATTATATGCTCTTTCAAAAGCCTTTTGCAAATACATAATGATGATGCAAGAGGTAAAATACTAAAAGTAGAAACTAAGTAGGATAGCAGAATGCAAAAGCAGGAATGGAGTAAAAAAGCAAAATCACTTAACATGCTCTTGCAGGTTTTGCTATACAAGACCTTGTTAGTCTATTTATAATTGTTAAGTGTTAAAAGTGGAAAAAAATAGATGTTTGACTTGGTTAGATAAGAGAAAACTAAAAAAAAAAACCACCAACAAAAGAACTCCAAACCAAATCATCCCACTGAGTATACAAAGTCATCTGATCCACATAAAACACTCAAGTTTTTGTCGACAAAAGGTTTCTCATGCCTGAGTCATGGGCCCCTCAGGACAGGGCTTACATCAGAGCAGTAAGTAACCAAGAAGCACAAGGAAGAAATTATAGTTCAGAATAATTAATTCACATGTGTTATTGACTATCCTTTCCAAAAAGAAAAAATAGTGTGTGTCTTGGGGGGGGAGGGGATATGCTGGTATAGTTTTTAAAATGTGAATGATACTCCTTCTTCTTTAATGTGTACTAAGGCAGAGGAAAGAAGTGAAATCTCTGTTAGGAATTACACCAAAAGTAGGAATTAGATAAACCAGTCGAATGTGTTTCCCTGGAATGATGTACTGGTTCAAGCAATCCCTGATGGAAGGGAAGTTCACAGCTATGAGGAATACATAAGGTCTTTCACAGAAACGGAACATAATAGACCAGGCAGTTTAGAGATGGTAAATTATAAACAGAAAATCTATCTAATTACTACTTGTTTGGTGTTGAACTGAAGTACTGGACCGCTAAACTGATCCTACTTGGCAATTTGGCATTCTCAAGCCCTTTTCTTTCTATTCCAGGTATTTTAATTCCAAATTTTAAAAGTGGAAGGAAATATCTGTCTGGAAGTTCAGGAAATGTACTTAGAAAGTATTGATGCTTATACAGCTAAAGCAAAAATGAATGAGAAGCAGCCACAGGTTAAAACTTTTGCACAAGCTTCCAAAGTAGTTAGGAAGTGTCAGCATCTAAATCAATTACTACATATGTAGGGTGAAATAGATGAGTACTTTACTGTATCTTTTTTCTTAGTAGCATTTGAATACTGCTATTTTTCTTGTTTGTTTTATCCTGTTTTGTGCCAGATGTTCTTATCAGGGAAAACAATGGTGTCGTGTTTTAATATTGATGAGTTGATTCTCCTGGGAATAATAGTATATCTACCTTCTCAGAATACAAATTGTGGGAGGCTTTTTATAGTGTAATTACCACAATGCACTGAATTTTAAGTGACACTATTTAAAACTGTGGAAAGAACTTTCTGTTTATTATCTTTATTTTATCTGCTTTAAAAGGAGAATGACTCTTCTTTCAAAATTATGTATTGTTTTGGTGACCTTTAAAAAGCAAGCATTTAAATCGTCAGTGGTATGTGTAATCTGTCAAAGCAGCATATGCTTAAGCACCTTATAAACTATTAAATAATCATAATATTTCTCTTTCCAAGTTTGTTAGTTTATTTGTTTAAGCAATTGCAAAGCAGTTACAGAGTAATTAAAGTACATTGCTTTAACTTTTTTTTTTTCTTTTTCCCTTCAGGAACTTGAAGTACTGAAATTATAAATGATTTTGTGACAAGCTGAGCTTGCAATGCAGGCAATAAAAACCGTGGAAAAAGAAGTGACTTTTATAAAGGAAATACTTTTCACAGAATCCTTCCTAAAGCAACAAGAGTGCGGCAGAAACCGGGAGAGCAGGCAGCTCCAAGAGCAGCAGCCATTGGAAGGAGCTGTCTGCAGCTCTCAGTGCTGTACTGAGCATGTCCCAGCGGAGCCCAGTGCAAGCCGCACATTATGCAAAAAGGCAGCTCTAGCAGATGGGAGAGAGGCACAGCAAGCATTTGCTTCACTTGCATCACCACCGCTTGAAAACAAACCTGGATCGCTAGAGGGGATCTCGCCAGCAGGCCAAAGGAATGAAATCCGGGAGGATGGCTTGATTGCCAAAGGTGTTGCACTGCGAAAAATCATGGGGAATCAAGATGGGAAGCTAAAGAAAAATACAGGTGATGTGCAAGAAGGAGGAGAAGATGCCTCTGGGCCCAAGGATACGGACGGCACAAAGAAGGTATCGGGAGGCAGAAGGGGACTGGGGAAGCATGCAAAAGGAAGCGAATCGGGTAAGAAGAAGGGTAAGTCGGACTCCAGGCCCTCTGTGTTTTCAAATCTGAGGATCAGAAAAAATCTGTCCAAGGCTAAAGATGGGAATAGCAGTTCACGGGAGGATGTTTTGGAAAGCCAGGCCTTGCAGCCTGGGGAGCTGGACAGTACTCATTCAATTGTAACCAAAACTCCTGATATAAGCATCTCTGCAGATGAAGGGGGTCTCTCGGACACAGATGTCGAACATTTTGAAATCAGAAATGAAACTGTTCCAGCTGCTGCAGAGACACAGGATGGACAAAGGACCAGCTCTGGCTCTGATACGGATATATACAGTTTCCATTCAGCTGCAGAACAAGAGGATTTGCTTTCTGATATCCAGCAAGCTATTAGACTGCAGCAGCAGCAGCAGGGGGCAATTAACATTGGAACTGAGGACCCTGTCGCCAAAACAATGGGCCGACACATGGCTAATTCGCAAGCAACCCCCTTAGATTTCGAACGGTTTTTTTCAGTAACAACCACTGACAAAGAGAGGAGCCCAGACACGGAGGGGGCTTTTCCAGTGGTATCGGAAATTGTGGAAAACATTCCCTGTGCAACTGAACGTGAGCCGAAAGAAGCGGTAAATGGCACAGGCTCTCCTGGTAACGGCTTATTTGAAACACAAGAACGTCAGCTATTGATTGAGGAACAGCTCGTTGCTGGAGTGGATGCTGGAGCCAGTGAACTACAAGATGGTTTGAATAGAACTGCAGTAGAAAACGGGTCTGAGACACACAGCTCCACACAACCTTTTCCAACTTCGGTGACGGATGCTGAGGCTAAAATTGCTGAAGTGCAGGCTGTTGATTTTCAGGGCTCAGTAACAGAGGGTGGTATTTCAGATGCAGGCCGTGATCATGCTGCTGAGACTCAGGAAGGAAAACACACTCTGTCAGCCAGTCAAGAGGAGCTGCATAATGGTTTATCCATGGAAACGAAAAATGGCAGTTTGTCCTCTGAAGGAGCAGCAGACAGTCCGACGCTTGGTTCCCGATGTTTTAAGCCCTATCTAATTAATCCCTGTTACATCAAAACCACAACTAGGCAACTGAGTTCTCCCAACCATTCACCTTCTCCCTCCCCATCCCAGAGCCCACTTTTCACAAGGAGGCAGGAGTCCTTCCACAAAAAAGAAAAAGTCTCAATCAAGAAGAAGAGGTCTGCTAGTTTGGCAGGTTTGTTTAGTCGTTCTGCAGACTGGACAGAAGAGGTTTCTAATCACAAAAGCGAGATAACAGAGAAGGTGAGCTCTGCAGACTATTTGGAGCACAAGGGGTTTAGAGAGAAACTTCAAACAGAAAGAGTGCCTTTGACTCATTCAAGAAAGTCCTCAGGGGTCCAGGCTTCTACAGAGACATTTCCAAATGTCTTTTCAGGTGAGTGATATATATTAAGGGTTGTTTTGGGTTTTTTTTTCCCACAACATCTTCGAAAATATTTTTAAGTACTTTGATTCATTGCATGCAACACTTTGCATGCATTATCATCTTTACTTGTGCTGACAGCTTTAAAATCCAAGGCCTGATCTTACAAACACAGTCACATTTCATCAGTCTGGCAGTACTGCCAGTAAAGGAAGTGCATAACTCTGAAGTTTTTCATTCTGCTTGTCTCCTTTGTCTACATCCTGTAGGAAAAGGCCAAATGCCTTAAATTACTCTTGTTGAAAAATGCTAAAAGCTGCACTGTTGTAGGCAGACCAGCTCTCTGCATAAATGGATCTTTCAACTGCAAAGCTTTCTGTACCCAGGATCCTGTTTGGGGTTTTCTTGTGCTAGGTGCTGTTCTAATGTACTGTAAACGTCTGAGAGCTGCACCTGGTGTTAGACTGAGGCAATGATGAGGATTTGCTTAGTACAAAAAGGAAAAAGCCATGCAAGCACAGATGGACAGCACTTCAGAAAGGAACCAATTTCCTCTTCCGAAGGGGGAAGGAGGAGAAGAAAGGGGGAAGGAGGAGAAGAAAAAAATGTAAATGTATTGAAAGGCAGCAAAAACAGGAGAGGAGAAGGGAACCCGGGGGTTGTACAATTTGTTAGCTGTGGCAGGCTGCTGCTCAGGCTATATAAGGTGACTCATTCAGTAAAGTATTCTTTACCTTGCCTGTTAGGCAGCTTGCATCCTGTCACAATGACATGGGAATAGAGTTCACAAATGAAGTAGTGTGAGTAGATGGTTGTATTTTCCTTCACTCTGAGGTTATTTCCCTTTTCTCCTCCCCCGCCTTGAAGTTTCTTTATAAATGTATTATATTCATAAATAGGAACACTTCTGCCATATAGGAGGTATGTATACAGAGAAAACTCAGCAACATATTCCATATATTTTTCACTTAAGGAACCTGTAGAACTAAGAGAATACAGAGGACATACCCTAAGAGCACCTGTTATAAGATAAAATCTGTTTTGTTTCGGATGAAGTTAGTTCTAGATGCATGAGCACAGTAACCATATCTGTGCACAAGCTCTTTGCAAAAAAAAGTGAGAGTTTTTGTGGTTTTATGAAAAATAAACAGAAGACTATGATTTATGAAATAAATAACATTTTTTTCTAGATTCAAATCATAATGCTTTCATTCTTCAGGAGTCTTGAACAAAAATCCCCAATTTCAGCCTAGAAAATTAGAATTCAAATTTTTTAACACAGAAAAAGACAGTCCCCTCTGAGACTAGCCCTCTATGAAGTGAGCTGAATCTTTTTTTGTGTTTTAAATACGTTTCACCTGTTTCTTAGACTTAATTTCACACATACTACCTAAACTTTTCCAATTTGAGGTGTTCACTAATTTCAGATTTATAGCATAGAAAAATCACTTTTTTTTTTTTTTGCTATCAAAATTGGACAGCTTATAAACAGCTCAGAAAATTTTTAATTGCCACATCAGTAATTAGACTTTATAGTGGTGCTATGTTGGAAATAAATTTTATGTGGCAAACTTCAAGAACGTGGTATTTCTTTTTAGATACTTGTTTTATGAGAAACAGACTTTTTCACATTTTCTCACAAGGTTTTGATTTACTTACCAATAATTTTTGTTTTGGTTTTTTTTTCCCACCAATGCTTTAGACTGTTATTGTGAAGGGACCAGTGTCCAATGCAACAGTAGTTCTATCTCTTATGGAAATCACAGTGACCCTCATTTGCATGTACATACCAGCTGTCTTTACAGGCAGAGGACAATTACATCTTTCAGTTCACGCAGAAAGGCTTAAAGTGAGGGAACTGGAAATGACTCATCTCTGGCCATTCATAGTTTTAAAACATGTATTTACAAGCTAAAATTTATCAAGAATTTAAAAATAACAAGTGGTGTACATAAGTAAGGGGAATTAAAATTCACATTACTATTGCCATAAATTGCCATTGCTGCAAGAGCTGAAAAGCCTCTAAATAAACCATTTTGCACAGCAACAATTACAGAAATAATTTCTTTGTTACTACATGTAAAAAATGTTGTATTTTACTTGCATGCGTGAGATACATTTATTTGGGCTTTTAGAAACAACATTCTTTATAGTGGGATATTTCTAGCTTAAAAAAAAACAAAAGCAAAGCAAAACCAAAGAGCTTCTTGCCTACAGCATTAAATCCCATTTTGCTGTGCAGTGACTGCAGTGTTGTTCTGCATTTCTAACTAGAAGCAAGTAAAATATTCCACAGCGCTTTATCACTGATTTCAATGATAGCAGGTTCTATGCAGATGATTGGCCTACTTTTGCACCATGTTGTGGTTTGGCTGTGTGCCATTTGGTTTTCACAGTGATCCATACGAACTCTTTAAGTCTGCTTTAATGTAAAATGTAGTTGGAAGCCAAAGCCAAGGACTTGAATGGCAGAGACTTTGCATATTTTAATTTTGCTTTATATAAGAAGGGAAGTATAGTATTTTGCATTTGATGCATTTCTTAGGAACGTGATGTGGACAAATTTATGGGCATTTTGTATTCAGGCATTGGATCTATTTCATTTTTTATGTGGACAGCTGTATTTGAATTTGCAGTGACAGTAATTACAAGTTCTAGATTACCCAATGCACAGTGGAGCCATGGCTTTTATGTCGTGGTCCCAGGAGGACAAGAGCTCAACAAGAGTTGGTTCTCCCACTTTGGTGTGTGGCAGTGAATGATTTGCACTAATGTGAACAGGGTATCTTGGTGGGAAAATGAAATTGATGTTTCCAAACATTAACATAGCTGAAATGAAAGAGCCAATAGATAGATTTAGTAAAAAGTATTTCATTCCTGCATTAACTTGAGGTGCAGTAATTGCAGAGGAGCTAATAAGGGTGTCTTTTACATCAATCAAATGAGTCCCATCAGCTGCCCCAGATGGTAATTAAACTTGACCCAGACAAACCCATGCCCTTTCTAGTCTCTGTTGGCTGGTTGTAACACACTTGCTACATGAAGCTCTTTCAAGCAGATGATTTATCTTTAAATTTCTCATCAGAGATTTATATTTGTTCTGCTCTATCTATAAAGATTAATTTTAAATTTAATT
Source organism: Machaerirhynchus nigripectus (assembly GCA_013397975.1). Lineage (NCBI taxonomy): Eukaryota > Metazoa > Chordata > Aves > Passeriformes > Dicruridae > Machaerirhynchus > Machaerirhynchus nigripectus. Next base: position 1,890,543 of record VZRQ01009368.1, on the reverse strand, counting down.
TAAAAATTCTCTCTCTAAAGAGGAGACAAAAAAAAAGTCCTGGTTAACATAAAACAAAACCTGAAGCAGTACTGTGCTTGTGTACTCATGTCTACTTTCTGCCACCTTATTTCACTTCCGTTCTGTGCTAATGTCATCTTCCCACTTGCAGTTCCAGTGCAGTGTCTACAGGCAAATACAGAGGTCTAAGTATAGATAAGTATGTGAAAACTTGAAAAAGTTGGATTAAAGTTTGTTTCTGAGATATAAAGTAGACCTTTTAAAATGCTTTTTCAAGGCTTTTTTTCTTTCTGATTCATGTGATGATGCACACAATATGGAACTGTATCTGTTGGCATCCTGAGGAAACTTTTTGTCATGCAGCTGTTATTTAAGATTACTTACAGTTTTCTGTTTCACTGATGATGTTTGTTAGCAGTAATACAAATGATTCTTTTATCAGATGGGGTGTAGCCTCCTCTAACTAAGGGAGCTGCTCAACAGCAACCCTACATGTGGTATGTGATCACACACCACACTGAGTGTTGCTAGCAAGCATCTGAAGGGAAAGATCGTCCTCTTTTTGCCTAGTACACACAAAACTTGGGGTCGGGGGGGAGTCCAATACAACATTTCAACTGTACTAAAATGTGTTTGAAAGTGGGCTGCAATATGTTATTGAAAGATGGCTGAGTGCTGATAAGTTGCTTTAATGTTACTGTGCCAGCACTGCAATATGGGATTTGGAGCAACGTGAGTAATTTCACTGGAATTCAGTGCTGCCACAGGCTTGTTTTGATGGGATCTCATGATTAATACTTTGATCTTTATCTAGAACTTCATTGGGAGTAGCAGGTTTTGGTCATGGGGTTGAGTGGCTCTGTCTGTTGGGCAACCACATTCTGAGCAGCAACCGCATTCTGAGGTATGACTTGCAGCCTGACATGTCTGGAGTAGGAATGTGTGGTCTTGGTTGCCTGATGCTCTTTTTCGGAGTGCAAAGGGGGAAAGAAGAAGGGACAGTTTATTGTTGGGGCTATGCAGCTCTACTTGGTTTTGAGACACGGTACCACTAGAATATCCATCACACAAGGGATCTGTCGGGAGCTGACCATTAAAGGATGTTGTGTGCTTCAGCAACTTCATTTCTGTGCAATGAGCAGTGGATTACTCCAGTGGGAATTATTATGTGGAGTTTAAGTTTGATTATATTTCTTAGATTTAATTGTGCTGTATTATTTTTTAAAATATACATGTATTTTTTAATAGCTTGGGGCATGGTTGGTCTGTTTAAAAAAAAAAAGTAAAAACAAATGTGTGTAGGACTTTTTTGCAGAAAAAAAGCCCCATATCTTGAAACATGCCTTTTTTTTTTCTCTGTGCTGTTCTGTCTAAAGAAAATACTAACTTGGAATTGAAAAGCAACTCTAGGGATATTTTAGGCTGACTGTATATGAGGATTAAATCCTAATGTGAATCATGGTGATAGAAAATGCAAAAATACTAATTGCCCAAGATGGTTTTTTTGTTTAGTGTTTTAATCAAGCTCAGGATATGGCCAAGTGTATTCCTTATGAACTACTTCTGCCAAAATTTGAGCTTACATAAGGAGTAGCAGTGATGAACCATATATGTGTAGGTGTGGGTGACTGCAGCTTTGGTTATTTTTAGATGCATTTAAAAACATCATTCTGTAGCGGTTAGCTGGACTGCAAGTTTCCAGAAACTTACTTTTATGCAGGCAGTAGATCCTTTTTGGGAATGGGGTGAGTTGGAACAAAGGGAACAGGACAGAAGGGGAAAGAAGCTGTGAAAGGAAGGTGATGGACTGATGTGAGGACTTTACATTGTGTCACTTCATTCCTGCCTCTTCACATGACAATAGAAGGCCAGTTGCATTTAATTAAATGTTTTAGAAAAGGCAGTAAAGTGGGTTCAGGAGCTGTGTCATGCTATTATTTTCTCTAAGCAACAGCAGCTTCCTGCATTCCTACATTGCAATTCATGTAAAGAAAATTGGGGACAGCGAGGTGGTCTGTGTTACCTTGATATTAAAAATGACTGTTCCTTCTTTTATTTCCATGTTGCTGCTGTCCAGAATGTTGCTTTCACACTGAGGGAAATAGCTAGGCTTTCTGACCAGGATGTGGGTTATGTTTTCTGATGCCAAACCATGTTTTATTCTCAGATAAATACAGGCCATGACTTCTTTCATCTGTAGTTGCACAGCAGTAGAACAATTAAACAAGTTAATACTTTTGTAACAGTAAGAAGCAGTGGTTTTGAGATTGTGTGTGTAAACATCACAAGTTGTAAAAGTAAACCCTAATGTATATAAAGCTAAATGTAAATACATAAGTATTGAAGAAGTACATAAATCTTGAGAACTTAATCTTTTTGATTTCTTGACAAATACAGCTAAGTAGTGGCAGGAAAGCCTAGTCACAAACGAGATTTCTCAAGGTATTCTTATTTGTCAGTACAAGTATGAATTTTTTGGTCTCGGGTTCTACATAAGAGTTATCAGGAGTGCCAGTGCTCTGAACCTGGTGTGAATTTGAATCAGGAGAAAACACAGATAACTTTACTGTGAAATTAATTACAGAAGGCGCCTTTCCTTCTAGAGTTTCTTTGATGCTGAGATCTGGCCCAGATGTACCTAAAAGACGTGGAGATAGCATGTACCAGGGAAAAAGCAACTGTTATACTTTCCTCTTCGTTGCTCTGACAAGGAAAAAAATAACTATAAAAAGAAATCTGTGCTGCAGTATCATAATAGTCAACTAAATTAACATCTCTTAAAAGTCATGGATGAAAAGGTGGTTTTCATTTAAAAAAAAGAAAAGGAAAAAAGAAACAAAACCAAAATGTTGCCTTCATAATAGAGGTTGTGTATCCAAGTGGTATTTTGTCATGCAAAGAGTCAAGAAATAATTTATGCTGAGAAATTGTTGAGGGAAATATTTGATTAAATCAGTGAAAGAACATAAAGGCCCAGTTATAGCAAGGGAGTTGTGTTTCTAGGTTTTCTTCAAATGAAGTCTAGAAGAACATGTCTGCACAAATACATAAATGTGCATGTGCAGTTTTTGGTTTTGTGGAATGTAGTTCTAACTTTTGCTTTTGCCCTTTTCTTCATCTTACTGTTGTTTGTTTGTGGATACAAAGAAAAGCTTTTGTACATCCTGATAAATATTAAAAAGCAGTTATTGGAGATTACCAAACCTTGGGAACACAGGTCCTGGAGGGGAAAGAAATCTAAGGCATGCCTGGGAGCTAATGAGTAGCTTGAAGGAAATGTGTTATTTGTGTCCCACTTTAAAGACTTCCTAGTTTGGTTCAGTTCAGTTGTGTCTTGTGACTTTGGGCTGCTTGAGCACACATTGGAGTTTACTTCCAAGGTAGAGATAGGCCAGGCTGCATTGAATGTGGAATAAAATGTTGAACCATTTGGAATAAAGAACTTATAAAAAATTGGGTTATAAGGAATAGCGTGAATCAGTTTGGACTGACAGAAGATGCTGTTAGTAATAGATGCCCAAAAAGACATCAGAGGAGCTTCTTACTTTAAAGAGCTAGACAGAAAGAATTGTGGCTTTCCAGCAGTCTGTGAGAACCTGGCACAGACTGCTGCCTTCACATCACAAATCACCACAGAAACTAATAGTGTAAAGATGGATAGAATTAAATACTTGCTGAGAGGAAGCTAAGTACTTGGAAAACACAATACAAAATTTGCCAGAGATACATATGGTTCCCAAATAATTTGGTAGACAGACACATATAGATTCTCCTTCATAATAAACTGCTATAATTAGGGTAGCTTTATAAATGTGCCTCTTTAATCTGCAATGATACTGCATAAGAACCTGAAGAGAAATCAACGTGGAAGGACACATGCCATTTAATGTTGTGGGAGGGTGCATCTTGTTTATATTTTTAGAAAGATATTTTGTGTTCTGTGCCACTGCTATATTATAGTTGAGGAATTGTCTGGCATTTAAAAATAATTTTAAAATCTTCAGTTTCTGAAAATTAATATATGAAAGCTTCTGAAAGATGTATTCTTACCTTTTACTATATATGTCACATATATATATTTGTCACTAAATGACGTATATAAATGACATATAGCAAAAGGAAGGGATAAAAGAACAGTTTAATATTCTGTCTCAGCTTATCCTGTTATATATATGTCATATGTAAGAAAATTCACTGTGGGGGAAAGGTGTAAAATCTTAGTCACCATGAAAGAAAAATTTCAAGGAGCTTATGTTCGAGTTAGGGAGAAAGAGTGCTTCACAGACTTGCTAACCTGGAAGACTGCTGAAAGCACTGTCACAACCTATCACAAATATTTTAATATATTTTCAAGCTCTGGTGATGGCAAAGCTATAATACCTGCTTTTTTATAAAAAGTAAAATTGCTATTGCAAATAATCAATCCAATTTTCATCATGTTTTGACTGCAGCAGCAAGCAAGGCTTTGGAACAAACCTTGAGGGAGGAAATTATAAGATATAATTGACTATTGAGTATATGACAAATGGGTAAAGAAAAACAACAAAATGCAGCATGGTTTTAGCAAAGATCGATAAAACTGCATTGCTAACATTTTATTTACAGCTGCTTTCTGGACAACACAAGAGTGGTAAGAAGACATTCATCTGCATTTCCATATAAAGTGGTAACACTGCAAATCATTCATCCAAAGAAGAAAATTCCTGGTGGTTTTAGATAAGGCACTCTGTCATGTTATTTCACTGCCACCAGAGGAACAACATCATTTTGGCCTGCCCCCCCCAGTGTTGTGATCAATGGGCTTGGTCAGGCTGTGGAAGTTTATTACATAATTAAAACAGGAGTAGACCTGTGTCCTGACCTTTGTCCTGACCACAGCACAAGCAGGGCTTGATATTTTCACTACCAAGTAAAATTTTCATTAATATTCTGTCTTTCTATATTATGACACAAATTTCCAAATTAGGAACTGAGCTGACCTTAGGATTTCATTCATCAGGATGAAGGTCTGCATTAATTAGATTTTCACATGCTTCTGCTCTTTCTAGCATGATTTGTGGAAATATGGTATATGTTTAAATAATCCTATAACAGACTACTGGGGTATATGCTGAAATTGGTGGTGTTGTCATGTCTCATAGCCAGCACAAACGAACGGGTTGTTTTAAAATATAGCCACTTGGTTCAATCAAGAAACACTATGGATAAAGTAGGAGATGAGGTTTTTTTGAAAACTGTTTGTAAAATCTTTTCTGGGGTGGATTTTTACTTCCTTAATTCAGTGATCTCTCTTTCTCACCTTTACTTTTGGAGAATCCTGTTTTCAAATCTTGTCAGACCTCTGCTTTTCCCATCAGGGCATTCTGGAGGAATTTCAGAGCCGTTTGAATGAGTTGCTACTTTTGCTCTGCATGCTCTGAGGTGGCCCTGGGGAGAGTGGCAGGATTCTCTTCCTGAGGCAGGTAATGCCCTTGCTTCTGAATGGGAGCATGCACACGTGTTCTCTAGCTCTCTTTGGGATGTCTCAAGCACTTGAAGCTGTTAGCATTATGTGATACTCTTGCTGTGTAATGTGTTGCTTGTTCTTAGCTGAGTTGAAATCTCAGTGATATGCTTATGAAAGTTGTCTTGCACAACCCAGTATCTGTTTAAATTTGTAGTGATAATTAGGGGGCTAAAATACAGGAAAAAATTACTTGCTTCAGTTGCACGGGGGTTGATGTACTCTGGTCCTATCCTTAAAGTTATTGAAGAGTTACATGGAAAATTTTTAACACTAAACAAGGGTACTGTGAAAGATAGGGCAGTATAAAAGGAGGGAGATTGAGATGCCAAGAAATTCAGACAGCTTGGCGAAAATAAAGCATAGTGTTTACTGTGACAATCAAGTACAGGACTGACAAATGTGAAATTAATAATTGATCATTTTATTCTAGTTGTTTGACTAGTCTATGAATGTATTCAAGCAATACATTATTCACTGTAATTTAATTAATATATGTTTCTGACTTTGAAATTACATTGAACTCTGTGTAGGCAGACATAGAAAACTGTGGGAATGGGGGAGATAGTGTTGATATATGTCTTTTTCTTAATTTTCTTGCTTAGACAGGCTTTCTGCTTTGACTTCTGAATTTAAGATGATGTGTGGGTTTAGTTCATACCATCCATGTGAACAGAGCTAGGAAATCTGGAGGCAGAACATCAGAGAAAGAAGGACAATCTTCTTGGGTATTTCCACACATCCTTAACTTTATTAATGTTCTAAATACTAAAATATAATATATAAAGGTTTTTTCCCCTTAGAAACATAGGCTTTTATACAACCAGTGAAGGCAGAGGTCAACTGTTACACTGATAATAAGAGCAAAAGGAAGTATATTTGACAGTATTATAGCAATTTGTGCCCTAATCCTAGACCTTGACCAATTTTGTTATATTTAAGGTTTATGTTGCCTGGAAAGTAGACTTAAAACATATTTTATTTTGTGTTTATTCAAAGCAGAAGTCTCTTTTTTTTTTTTTT
>VZRQ01009368.1:1820950-1883981 GCA_013397975.1 Machaerirhynchus nigripectus | reverse complement strand
TTTTTTTTTTTTTTGTTATGAAACAATACTGTGTGGAGGTCTGTTGCTTACTAGGTTTTCCATGTTTTATGTAACCAGGCTGTGAGAAAACTGTCACATGATTTTAGGAAAGTATCTGTCAATAAAAATTCAATTCCTATAAAAAATAATTAAAAAAAAAAAAAAAAGAAAACAAAACAGCTAAAGCAACCTCACAGGATGAGAAATCTAGAACAGTGTACCAATCTAAATCAGAAGAGGATTAGAAACTCTGCAGTGAAAAAGAACAATAAATGAAGTTTCTAATCCTGGAATACTGGGCGTAATCTCCCAGGTCAGTCTTCAGGCAAACAACAGACAAAACCAAATTGCTACTTTCATACTGCAAATACATATTTAATATGCACTTATGCAGTACTTGTCCTTATTATTTGAAGAAAAGATGGCTAGAATACCAATTTCTGTTTCATTCCCCAGGTTACATGTGCATCTTGGAAAACCTCTTCTTTCTCAGCAGTCACATGTTGCACATTATATCTAGGCTGAGTGGTACAGGTTAGCTGAAAAACTGGAAATTTGAAAAGATTATGAACTAGAAGGAAAACATTAAAGAACTTTAATACTTTTGGTCACTGAGGTATTAATTTTGTATGTAAAATATTGGTTTTCTTGAAATATTTGAGACCTGGCAAAGTACATTGAACAGCAAAAAGGTGAAAATGGAGTAACTGATTTGCCCCTGAAAAATTGTTCCTTAAGCTTTTGCTGTATAGTTTGAGCAAATACGATGAATGTGTAAATTTATACTGAAAATTATTTAAGAAATTACGTGCAGTTGCAATTGCTATCTCAGCTAAAAATATGAACATCTTTGCAGTATTTCTGTCTCTCTGACATGTTTGTCCTCCTCTGGCATTCTGGGACATGTTTGGTGCTGCGCTAACTGAGGCCTGAGTTAGCCGCCACCTTGCTGGCAGCATAAGTAGAAAAGGAGATGGAAAAAAATTGAAAGGAAGGAATGATTTAGACTAATATGGGACAGCAGATAGCTGAGGTACAGCATTTTCTTACTTTTGAATGTAAAAATTTTTTTTTTTTTTCCCTCCTTTTTTCTCTCTCTTAGTTTGGGGTTTTTTTTTGGTTGGGGTTTTTTTTGTTTGTTTTGTTTTGTTTGGGTTTTTTTTGTTGGGTTTTTTTTGGTTTTTTGTTTATAAAACAACATAATTGAAATCCTTTCTAAATGAGAAACCATAAAAAGAGTACAATTGTCTTTTTACATTTTGCAAGAGTAATAGAAAATATTATAAATGGACATTCACAGTTTTGTCTGTTTCTTCTTCTTTTTCCTTTATTTCCTGTACTGCCTCCCAAAAATAGAGTAAGGCCTATGGCACATTTGGCTTCAAAGCTTATGAAATCACTTTGCTGTCTGAGCATTTCTGATCTTACTAAAATGGACAAAAAAAGGAGTAAACTGGGGAAAAGGAAGCAAGCAGGTATCAGCTTTTGAAGATGTAAGCAATATGTGTGTACATCAAGTTAACTCTTGAGGTGACTGAAGAGGGTGTTCAGAACTGGTGTTACACTGAAGCCATTCGCTTGGCATCAGGAAGAATTAAAATGGAAAGTCTGTCTCCAGTGTGTGTAGGTTAAGGTGTACTGATGCAACTGCTGTGCTGATGGTGTAAGTGTGGTGTAGTGCTCTGGGCTTTTGGAGGGAGAATCGCCGAGACTGGCAGAAGGGGGAGCTTTTGGAGTATAACTCATTTGGATCATTAGTCTCAGCTGGTGCTCAGTGACAGCTGTGCTCCCGGGCTTTTGCAAATCCAGCCTGAGGAGGATAGAAGACACATCTTTAAAGATAAATGTGAGGTTGTAACAGCAAGATCCTCAGGGAAACATTATTGCAAGCTCTGCTGTAGCACAGTGTCTCAGTGCGTGTGTGTGTTTGCAGTACAACTATGACTACTCTAGTTTTCTTCCAATTCTCACTTCCGTCCATGTCTCTTCCTCCTCTCAATAATTAAGCAAATGCAAGGCTAGCAACATTTTTGTGATAGTGCTGCTTCTTAAGGATTTTCTTGCTCACCTTGTAGCTCTTTGAAAGGCTTGTCTTCTGAGCATATCAAAGATCTGTAAGGTGAATTCATTGAGTGAGGATCTGCTTGTATTGCTCTGTGGACAATACTGAACATGCTTTTACCCATGTTTTTCATACAGGGAGACAGTATGGAAGGAAACCATACTTGAACTTGTGAATTTTCATTCAGTAGTGAATAGCTTACATGTTCTACAGAGATGGCTTTCATGAACAGTGGTGTTCAATTCTTGGTCATAGGGATTGGGTGAGGACCTGTTGTGTCATACTGGAGGAGACAAGATCAGTAGTGCTTCGTCTTCATGAGAATGGGAGAAAGGGGCAGATCATACACAGGTGGAGAACATGGAATTTGAAAGCTGAGCCAAAAGATTCAGTCTGAGTCACAGTAGCAAAATTATAGCAAAATATCCACAGAAGGCCAGAATACCTGATACTTCCAAACTTAATTTCATGTTCTCATTCTTTTAGTTGATTAACTGTGTAATCCTTTGCAAGAGAATAAAAAAATAAAAGTATTTTTATTCCTCAATGGGGTTTAATAAGTCATTCCAAGCTCCTAAAAAATATCTTCTGAGTTTATAGGTATCTTACTTGCTGAGATTTTTGGCAGGATCCTCGAGTACTGATTTGATTTGAAGCTGAAGTTCCTAATTCAAAACTTAGTATGCTTCCCATCCCTTGCCACACTAATTAGGGGAAAGGTAAGAATAGGGTTGAGGAAATTTATGACCCGGGATTTTTAGGAAGAAATGTTGTTTTAAACATGAAAAGTGGTAATTTAACCTCTTAGGGAAAAAAGATCTCGGAGACCTTGGCTTTAGATTTTACTGTTTCCATGGCAGGTAAAGGCAGTCCAGAGAAATTCTTTGCCATTCCACTTAACCCTGTAGCAGAAATCAGCCAGGCGTTTAATAATTATGAAATTATTAATCACTTAATTATTTTAGATTATTTGCAAACATCTTTACCTCTTGAAGTTATTACCTCATGTAAGTTAGGAATATGAGGTGATCAAGGTATCTGAGGCCAAAAGCTGTTGCTGCTGCATTTTATTTATAAACTAACAATGTGAAATTGTAGCTCAAAATCTTGTAGTTGACTGAAATTTAGCCTATGCATTAAATATGGCTATAATTTTGTTTTTGATGTTTAGCATACAGAGGCAGTAATTAACATTGTACAGTCAATACAGATACAAAGTAATTTTAGCTTGAATTACTTCTAGTGTGTAGTGCAGATAGACGGGGTACTGGCAATCCATTTGTGGTTCAAAACAGCAGCTGTTAAAAGCCTGTGGGGTCGAGTGCTAAAAAGGGTTTATTATTAAACCTAAACAGAAATACAACTTTCATTGTGCCCTGAATTATAAACGTGATTCCTGCTGCTTCACAAATGTCTCTTACATCAACATCCGTGCAGGCATCGGTGGGGTCAGAGCGCAGTGAGGCTGGAGCAGATTCAGCGCCCACCTCCCCAGGCCGATGAGGACTTTGGAGCTGAAATGCTTCTGCTATAGTGACAAGTCTCTTTTCACCTGAAATGGGGTGAAAAGGAAATATCAGATGCCCTTAACTAGGGAGGAACTACTTCTTGGTTAATGGTGGGTTTCAAATGTAATTGTCCCTTGTGAAGTTACTTCAACCCAGTCAGGAACGACGGTGGCACAGCGACTCCATCCACCAGGCCCTGCAGCATGGCGTGGTGCTGTCTTGAGGGAATGAATCACATTCTCAAGTATCAACACACTTTCTTTTGGTAGGGTTTACCTCTTCATTTCCCTTTAAGTAAAACATGTGTTGTCCTTTCTGTAACTTTGGGTGCTTTTTTATATTTGATGGGGGATGTGCGTTTCTTGCACTTGTATTGTCCATTCAATTGGATTATAAACCCTACCTGGTTAGGTACAAAACTTCACTGGCTTATCACTATGTTCTGTCTATATTGTGTATATTAAGTACTTTAAACATACAACCCATTCAGTGTTGATACTGAGATTTTTTTCATAGCTTCTTGCAGGAAAACTATTTCTCTGTGCTTTGAAAACTGAATATTTTCCAGCTTGCATTTAGTAAAATGTGTTACTCAATGAGCAAAACATAGTTCTGTAATTTAAATTTCTGTCTGTCCTCGGGTCTCCATAGCAATTATAAGGAACACACAAGCTGCGTTAGAGCACAGATTTATATGAACATTGCTACCTTTGTGTTGAGAATGCTTATTTTTTGACTCAACATATATCTGATGAAAAGAACACCTTAATACTACTAACATCAGTTTAAATCAAGTTATTGATTCTTCTAGGTTAAAATGCTAATATAATTAAATAATTTTTACTATCCTTTACTATCCTTTATTCCAAGACTACTTCATGCTCAGATGGACAAAATTATATCATTTCTCTTACCGTAATCTGCATTACTTAAATTCAATAATGACTTTTTTACACATATACTTATTTTATGTTGCTGGAATACTAAAGTATTTTTAGACAGTAGTTAAAAACCACTATAAAAATTAAACTCCAACGGAATAGCAAATAAGATTCTGAACAATGTATTTGAATTTGAGCAAGATGGTTAAATGCTATAAAAATTAACAAATAAATGGGTGGATTAAGGGGAAAAAAAGCGCCTCATTTCCTGTTTTGTAATTTTCAGCTATTGTTCCTGCTAATTAGGTCAAAGCAAAAGGGAGGGGTTATTCTGTTTCTGAATATGCAGGAAAATACTCTCTAAACATGACAAGATTATTAAATGTTGAAATGTCTGGGGGGGAAAAAAAAACTATCAAATCTGACATTCAGAATTCATGGATAACATTTTAATATATAATATAGCATGCAGAACTGTGTCTTTTTCTTGCATAATCCTTTCTTTTTTGGTGTGAGCCAAGTGATCTGTAGTCAGCAAGAAAGACTCTCTTCAACTAATAAATTATTTTGAAAATTTAACAACTGAATTGTGGTACAGGGATACAATGAATAAGCAGTTTTGTTAGCATTGCATTATAGGTGGTGTGACCAAGGAACAGAGGCAAACTAATTTGCAAATGTAACAAAATTTATGTCTCTTACAAGTTTATCTCATGTCTTAATCTCCTGTCTTATTCCCTTGAATGTATTTGATTTTGTCTAATAAAGGGCTAGGAAACTTGGACTAATAATCAGATAATTATCAGATCTTTAGATGTGGAGAAGAAAATCTTAGAAATAATTTCCAGCATTTTAATGCATTGTTTATTTTAGGGTGTATTGCCACATTAAGTTAAAATAATACAGAAACTTCTGGCCAACTGTCACTTACAATATCCTCTTAAAATTGCTTCCAGATGTTTAAAAGAAAAATCTTTTTAGTATGTTCAGAAAGCCTGGGAAATTTTACATTTTGAATAAAGTCAATGTTCAATCAGAACTCTTGTGTGTAAAATCCAGTAGACTTATAATTATCAGTATTATTATTATTATGCTAAATTACACTAAAATGCTTTCTTAGCACAGTTTAGGTTTGTTGGTTTTTGTTGGTGGTTTNTTTTGAATGAGTGGGTGGAAAAAACAGGTAATAGAAAATTATTTAGGTACAAACCGTATTCAAACATGAAATTAACTTTATTACTTCATTTGTCTTTTCACTTTCAGTAGATCTATTTAATCTCTTTATCAATATCACGTAAATCTGAACTTTGTCATCTTTTTTATTTGACATTTTAGAGCTTAAGCAACTTAATATTCTTACAATGTAGATTTTACTGCCACTTGTGTATGTAACTGATCTTTATAGTCTATTTCTGGCTAACTTCACAAAGCATTGTTATCTTTCAAACCACTAACATTTTCTCCTCTAATATGTTTTATAATGTATGCTTTCCTTCCATGTTCTGGTTGGGTTATAAAAGAAAATACTTTGATCATAAAATCTGGCCCTGTAAGAGGAATAAGTATCTTCTTTATAAAGGTTTTACTTCTCTGAATTGCTGCGTGTGACACTGCATTTTAGTTTGGAGCACTCCGCCACTCTGGAGCTGTATACACTACAATTTTATAAAGAATAGTTATGAGGGTTTTTTGTTACTATTCTTTTATTGAGAAAGTGTCTCCAAAGAAGCAGAGCACAATTTCTCAAAGACTATAATAATCTCATGATTCAAAAAACAAAGGCTCATTGCAGGAGTTGAGAGACTAAAATCTATACTAATTTTGTGTGATGTCTTTGAAGAAGTTGTTACATCTCTTGGTAATATCTTGGTTTTCCCGTCAGAACAATTGTATAGGAAATTGATGCTACAATAACAACTTGAGTTTTGTTCGTACTTCACAGTGCAGCTAGCACATATATATGTATATATAATATATACATATATGTTCTTGAATATCCTAATTAGTCAGGCTCCAGATCATTTACAATCATTATGTAGAAATATTTTATATTAAAGACTTACTATCAGATACATTTCTTAAGAATTCTTTATTTAATATTTTTCACTTCTAATAGTTCAGATTTTCAATACACATTGTAATGCCTAAGTACTCGTGTCCTGTGTATAGCTACAAATTCTTATTGATCTCTCATCACCTTGGCAGGACGAACTCTGCTGGAAAAGCTCTTCAGCCAGCAGGAAAACGCACCACAAGAAGAAGCAGAAAAACTGTGTTCTCGCATTATTGCAATGGGTCTTTTGCTTCCATTCACTGACTGCTTCAGAGAGCCATGTAATCAGAGTGCCCAGCAAAGCACGCCCACATTTGATGTAAGTACTGAAAAACTTCTCTTTTGTCTCTTTTTTGAAGCAGGACATGATTTGCTAATGGTTTATCCCTCATGATAGAATTCTGTTTGTCATTTTAATGAAAATTGCCCTTAGAGTGACCAGCTATTTTTCTGTGCTCAGGTGTGTACATTTTTGTATCCATGTAAGCATAAGAACATTCTCCTATAACTTGATTTCTTTTTAACTCATATCTTAGCCTGCCATACTGTTATTCATTTGCAGTTTTCATTAAGTTATCTTCTTTGAATCAAAGCACTCTATACGACTACCAAGATTTCATCAGTCGCTGCTTCACCAAAAAATAAAAATTAAAGGAAAAACAGAAAACAGCATATCACAAAATTTTACAGAACACAGACCGGATGTCTATGCTAGATTTTTTTTTTTTTCCCCCCCGAAAACACTTCTGGTACAGAATAGTGCAGGGGTCAGTGCAAGTTTGCTGGCACTCCAGCTATAGTGTTATCTGTGCCTGTGGGCTCTCTGGCCCAGTGTTTGCACGCTGTTACAAACCTGCATTGTAGACATAACCTTACATACTTTTCCTTTCCCTTGGATAATTAATTCAATATTAGGATGTTTTCTTGTTGCAACCTATGGCACTTTGTACTGTTTTGTGTGGCTAAAGATAATTAGGGATTTTCTCTTCACTAATTAGCTTCAAAATAGTATACAAATATTAACTAATCTACTTAGTACCTTGCTGATATAGTTAAGATCATCCCTGTTCTACATATTTAGCTGAAGCTTGGTTAGAAATACTCAAAAAAGGATTGGCATAGATATGAGAGAACATGATTTCTTCTTAACTCTTTAAATCTCTCTCATCTTTCCTGAAGAATAGTTTAACACAACTGGTGAAGGGAAAACTGAGTGATTTTTGCCGATGAATTCTTATACAAGCTTTCCTAAATAACCCAGTTTATCTACAAAATCATGCCCTGGTCCCTCTAACAATATTATATGTTTATGTTTTGGGTTTGGTGTTACTATTTGGTTTTTTTTTTTTTTAAGATGCAGTATTTGAAACATTTTTGTTTTTAAAATTAATTGAAAAATGCCGCTTAACTATAAAACTGAGGTTATTCAGGCAACTTAAAATCACACAGCATTTGAAAGTACTTGGGGTTAAATATATTCATAAAAGTTACTGGAAAAGGCAAGTTTCTTATTTTTCAGGCTGTTTAAAAGAGTCTGGTAATGTTTTCAGTTCTACTGCTGTTACCATATTTTCAGCAATGTCCTTTAGAGTACTGAATACCGTATTCTTAAAAAGCTTCTCCGTTATAAATATATTTTTTTTTTACCAAATTCAAAGTTTTCAAAGAAGCAGAAAAGGCTCCTTTTTAAACTGGTATACCATGCTTTGTGTGAGTATCAGGTATTTTCGTTATCTTTTGTTTAACGTATCTACCAGGAGGGACATAGTAGTAGCCTAGAGCCATGTCAGCCATCTGTCAAGGTCAGGAATTTAAGATGTTGCTGGATTAGCAGTGATCTTAATGTGACTTGGTCTATTAGTAAGCCGCAAATGTCACAGCTTCTGTGACTATTTTTCTGTATAAATCCCCTAAATAGATCACACTCCTGGTAAAACAGGGTCAGAAGTGGTGTAAGGCTCTCTCATTTAACCAGTACTTCATTCTCCTTCAAGGGAGCATGCAGCTGTCTTGAACACTGGGATCTCAATAACTGAATTCCACATGGTTCAGAGTTGAGAGTGCTGATATTGAGTTTTGGAATATGTTTCTGCTCCAGCCTTGGTGACCACAGTACAGGAACACCTATCTGTTTGTTCTTTACACATTCTCCGAAATGAAAATATTTAAACCTTGCAGCATAAATTCTAATGGCTGAAAAGTTGAAAATTGTGCATCTCCTACCTTTTTGGAGTAAATAAAATATTTTACAGGAAATAAATGCTAATTTTTGTGTCAGGGAATGAAACAAAATTAGCACCAAAAATTATGGTGATGCTGAATATTACTTTAAAAAGGACATGTAAGATTGGTGAGTCGTGTCCTCTTTCACATCTCTCTCCATGTCTGTACCTTGGGTTTTTTTTCTTATTCATGTTTTTCTTGTTTGTTCGTTTGCATTTTTTAAAATTCATTAGAGTAAGACTTAAATGTTGATCTAACAGTTTATTTCAAAGACAGAGGAATCAGACTAGCCTTAAGTAATACCTAAATTTCACCTGTCTAGAATTAGGAGGTACATTTTTTTTCACCTTGCTCCAAAACTGGAAGCAGAGTCAGACCTGTATTCTTCCTTCATCTCCGAGTCCATCAGACCCCTAGTTCAGTTTTGGATTGCCTACAGTTTGTCTAATGTCCTTTTCATTTAGCTGGAACTGCCATCAACAAAGCTCCTGTAGCCCTGTCCGGGTCCCTGCCACCTTGTTGTCCTTCCTTCATCCAGCTATGGTGCTTGCCTGTTCCTTAATGTTACTTCTTTGGCTGTTTTGATTTTTATCTTAGTCTGGTGCTTATAAAGTCTCTTAGGTCAATCCATCAGAATATATATATTTTTTTGCATAATTTCCAACATTTTTTCCACCGAAACCCTTCTTTGAATCCTGTCTTTTCTCCTTTTGTGACTTATCCTTTGTATTTCTGAACTTTAAGTACTATTTTTTTTTACACTGAATAAAACCCACGATTCCCTTCTTGATTTAGTGTGGTCCCACAGACCTTATTTTTTGAAGATGGTAGGTTACAGTTTATGAAAACAATTCAGTAAGTTTTGTTCACTCTATGATCTACTGCTCATGGTTTGAGATGAATATAAAGAGATTATTTAAAAGTCCTATTCTCTTACTTTGATTCCCTTTTCTGGATGGCCTCTAGTGAATTTAATTTAACATGGCTAGTGTTGAAACCTCTTGAAATGTTTGCAATTGCACATTCTGATTATATTCTCATTTTCTTTGTTATTCAGGCCTGCTGGTCACTTCTACTTTTCCCTGTCTTAAAAATATTTATCCAAATCTTGTGTCTGTTTTCGCAGTAATGCAAGAGATCTGGTTTGCTTTTCTTCTCCCAAGATATTCCAGGCTTCAGTGTAGGCCATTTAACAGTGGTACATGCCTTCTTTTTGATTTCTTTTTGTATCCTACTTCTTTCTCTTCCCCTCTGACTGCAATTAAGCAGTGCATTACCAGTAAAGACAACTTTCACAGCTCTTTCACAGTTTCTTGGGCTAGTATTATAATGGCTCCTAGAAGTCAGTTTAATTTAAATTCTTGGCACTTGTGTCTCTGGTGTATGCTATACTTTGCGGATGTGATGCTTACTCCTTTTTTCATATATGGCAAATGTGAAGGATCAACAAATGCCAAATGAGAGCACAAATCTTCAGAGAACTAGCAGCTGTCATCACATTTATGCTGAGGACAGTGTCTAGTTTCCAGACGCTTGTATATTAGTCAGGTCTTTGGATAGATTTTAATGATGATTGGAGGTGGCATGTTCATGAACTATCTCTGAACTCTTTGTCAAATTAGCCCAAAGGACAGAAATTTTAGAACTTTTTAAGACCTTATGAGAAAATTTGCGTGTTCAATCTTGGCCTGTTTCATCATTTCTTTTGAAACAGATGATGGCAGCTGCCCAGAATAAAAGATTATTCTAAAAAATAAAAGTTGAACAGAGCCTTAAAAGTAACAGAAATTGACAGGATTGGGGTTTTTAAGATGTTTGCTGTTGAGAAGCAGTGGAAGATTTTGTTACATCTCTTCCTACCTACTCTTACAATGTAAAGAATGTCTTAAAAAGTAAGTAAATATTCAGTGGCAGGTTCTCTGTCTAGAAATATGTTGCCCTCACTAGGCTAGTGAGGGCAACTTGAGGGAAACTTGCTAGTTTCCTATTTGCTGGAGACACTGCTAATTATTGCTTCATGTATGTCATGACGACTTACTCATCAGGCTATCTTTAGTCTTTCATGCTTCTGCTAGTATTTTATAAAAAAAAAATCCAGAAGGCTTAACTTAAAAATAAATAAATTCAAGCAATTAAATGGGCAAATTATAGAAAGACAGATTAGCAAAAAACCTACACAAAGCATGTTCTTTCAAAAAATTGCTTGTCTTTTGAATAGCTTATGGACTGCTTGCCTTTTATATTTTTCCCTTTTTAGCAGTTCTGAGTTATTCAAAAGGGTTTCTAAAGACTCAAATTAAAATAAAATATCTTCTGAGTGAATGATATGAAAGAAATTATTGCCTTGTGAAAAACTCTTCCATTAGTGAATCATAGAATCCTTAAGGTTGGTAAAGATGTCTAAGATCATCAAGTCCAACTATGAACCCAGCACCACCCTGTTCACCATTAAAGCATATTCCCAAGTGCCGCATCTAATTCCAGGGATGGTGATTCTACCACTTCCCTGGGCAGCCTGTTCCAATACCTGACCACCCTTTCAGTGAAGTTTTCCTAAGAGCCAATCTAAACCTCCCCTGGTGCAGCTTGAGGCCTTCTCCCCTTGTCTTGTCTCTTGTTGGGTGTGAGAGCTACCTGTCTTCTTACATGTAGTGTAGCTGTAGTCTTAAGCTTTTTAGCGTGTTACCTCATTATATTATCCTATTAGAGCACAATAAACATGAAATTGACTTAGCTAAATGGCTCATCTTTGGCAAGAATGTAACAACAGGCAAGTTTTGCCTTCACCTGTTGGAGGATCAAAGGTTTTAATAAGCAGAGGTGTCGTCTGCTTAGGTCCTCTCTTAATATTCACAGAAGGTATAAGATAGCTATCTTCAGAGAGCCATCAGTAATGTGTGTAAAATACACATATTTGCATTAGAATTTAAATTTTTCATACACCAATGAAAGAAGCTGGCATTTTCCTGTCAATGTGAGGCAACTTTCTTTAATATCTCAGGGCTAAGAAATATTGACAGGACTTGGTGTTTGCATTTTATCCAGTAATTGCAATTAGCACACACTGTGGATGCGTAGTCCTTAATTATGACTTCCTATTTCAGATTTTCCAGTTCACACTGTATAGTCTTAAGCTATGGGCAGTTTTTTTATTTCATAGCAAGTTTCTACTTTTTTTCTGATAAACTTTTCAAGTAACTTTGTGTTGTTTCTGAGCAATAAGTTTAAAACACTTAAATGCTTAATGAAAACTTAAATCATTTTGTGATAGGGGCTTTTTTTTATAATTTTGTGAGTGCTTTTGAGAAGAAAACCAAGCATACCTTAGTACCCATACTGTATTCCTTGTTTGAAGAACATTATTTCACACCGAAGGGTCCAATAACTGCTTCTTTTCAAGCGGCACTAACCAGACATACCATCTTCTTTCATCTTTCTTTGTTTCTGGTTTGATTTTGACTGGGCTCTTTGCAGTGCTTCTATTTAATCCTCTTACTGTGTTGAGTACAGCTGTTAAGGCCTTCTTGACTTATCAACAATTTCAGCACGTTCTATAATGAAAGGGCTAAATAGTATCTTCTGGACGGTATCTTTCTTTGCCGTGTTATGATGTGATTTTGTAGAGTCATGTTTGTCAGTTTGGGATAGGCACTGCCCCTTGTGCCATTTGTAGTTATGATGCCTGACTAGGCTGTCATCTGTTTCTGAAATAATCCTTCCCCAAGGAAGCAGAGAGACAGACAGCATGAATGGAAAACACTACAAAAAATGGCTGCTTTCCTATTATCTCCTGGCCACCTGTGGTGATGCAAATGCTTTCTAAGGAAATAAAGACGCTGCTTTCTTTCTGCTGAGTAGTAGCAGATGGTGGGACTTAGCAAGTCGGAAGGAAGAGAAATTAGTGACGTGAAGGCTTGACTTAATTTGAACTTATTTGCACTGCTTATATCAGTCTGAAAATTGGTGGGTAAACAGACTGCAGATAGACTCCTTTCTCAGAAGGCAGAGAGCCAAAATACCAGTGATCATTTTACAAATAACTTTCCCAAGTACTGACATCAGCTAGGAGAACTTCAATTCTAAACTGCAGCACAGAGCTGGCAACAATGCATGCAGCATTTCTTCAAGCATATTTTCAACGCTTGGGCACGTAATGTGTAAGACGGAACGTAGTCCCATCTTAGGAATTTGTCAGAGCAGTACCTTGGAGTCAGTAGTGAGTAAGGCTTTAAGACTGAACAAGTGAGAACTGTGGACTAGAGCAGAGAAAACGGGTGGTTGATCTGCTGTCTTAATCTTTGTAGTGTAGGTTACCATGGCAGTTCATTTTGGCTAAACCAAAGCTCCCATGTCTCCTCTTTAATTGCCCAGTCACACTTTGTGACACTTTGTCTTTTGTGGTGAGCAACTCTGAATATTCTTGAGTGAAGTAAAATGGAAACAGCTGGTTGATCACTGGGCTGAAGTGTTGTTTTTATGCTGCTTCCCTGTTTCCATTTTTTTTTTTCAATTTTAATTGCATATTTTACAGTTATTAGCTCAGGCTCTGCAGCCTTTTACTCTTCTTAGTCTTCTTTTTCTTTCTTTCTGCTTGCTTGTGGTGATGCTACTGTATACACTTTCAACTGAGATGCTTTATGTGTAGGATGTTGCTAGGTTTTCGGGTTTCTTCATGCAATGAACATTGTTTACCTGCTTGTTCTGAAGAACTGCTTCAAGTGCCATATACTGAATGTTAAGTTTATACCACCTGTTTAAATTTTCTAGTATCATTGTGCATAAGGTGAAGGTGGTGGTCAGCCTGTCATCTCAAGAGAGCTTTATATCTTATGATTTTCTGTAGGTTAGTTCTCTTTCTTCAGAATTTCATTCATATAAAGATGATTTTTCTTGCTTGGAGTTGTGAATAAACTGAGGGTTCAGTTTGCATATATTGCATATCTCTCTTTCAAACAGAGTTTTACAGTAGTAAAAATCACATGGTCAAATTGCATAGAGGTGAAAGGAATTTTCTAAGGAAGCAGTTTGATTTGGGTAATTCAAAATTTTCAGAATCCAAACTTACAGAAGAACTGTGTCAGTGTAAATTAAAACAACACCTGATGAAGAAACTTCTTGTCTCAGCCTACATTTTCTTATGAGTCAATGAGAGGAGAAACCATCAGGTCATGTCAGTAACAGCTGATAACCTGGTGGTCTTGGGATGCAGCCTTCCAAGTGGGTGTTCTAGTTGGATGTGTAGAGAGGTTAGGTCCTGATCTCTTTTCTTGAAGGCGAGCCACTGTTCCCTCTTCCAAGGAAGCAAGCTCACCTGTTCAACCTGTTCAGCTATATCAAATGTAGAAGTTGGTGGGGAATAGGAAAACAAAGACAACAACTCTGGAACAGAATGAGAATAGATGTGGAAATCTGAAATTTAGTTTCCTGATTTCCTTTCCCTGTGAGAGCTCTAACTGCAGGGCTATTGGCTCTCTTTGCCTCTCCGGGGATGTTGTATTGAATCCTGAGCAAAGTTTGATGGGATCAAACATTTTTTCTCTCTGGTTGAGAAGGTTGAAGTCATTTAATGGGAAATAAATGTTTCATGATTTTTGACACTTGAAGTGTTTTAAAATTTATTGTTGAGGCATATTGGTTCCCTGAAAAGAAAAAAACCCCTTGACTCAAGTAAAATGCTTATGTAACAAATTTAGTTCATGAGGATAAAGTGCTGCCTCACCTATACATTACAGTATTATGAAGGACTTGCTGTTTTTCAACCTTGGAAAGCATCTGTGCTCCCTAGTACAGCCAAAACTAGCACAAGTCGAGGGCCGTGTTTAATCACTGCTCTGGTTCTGTTAGTGGCAAGACAGAGCTTTGTTACTGAACCTGTCCTCAAAAAGTAAACCACTTTCCCCATTCTTAAAAGTATTGATTTCTTTATTTTGAAAGCTGCTTAAAATAAAGCAGTCTCCTGCTGATAAGAGCATTTTGAGGTAGTCTGGCTCTAGTTTCTCAAACTAAAACCTTGGTTCTCCAATTAACCCTTAGTATGCAGTGGAGAGCATGAAGTTTGCTTTCTTTCATTTTAGAACCTGTATACTTAGTATACTGGAATGATTAAACCTCCTGAATGGAAGAAAATTAATTCCTTCCATGAACTTGAAACAGACTAAATGCCAAGAAATTATATACAAATGTGGACAAGTTCTTTGGAGCTCTTAGCCTGGAAAACACCTCTGAGACATGGAGTCTGGTCCCTTCTTATCCCAAGTAACATGAAATGTAATTGCTCTATGAGTTTATCTTGTTCCATCTTAAATGCAGTTGCACTTTTTCCTCTCCCCATTCTTCAAACTCTTCCCTCTGAAAAAATGTCATCCAGACTGATTTGATGAATAGGAACCTTCTTGTAACTACTGCTCTCTGTTTACTCCTAGCCCATTTATACTTGCTCGTGAAGACACCAACACTTCTGTTCTCCCTTTTCAGGACAACTTTGAATGTTTATGGTTCTAGTGAAAAATTTTTCAAGTTTACTATTTAAAAATCTTCTGCAAAATAGAGCCCTATTGCAACACAGCTCAACACAGAAACCATCAGGCGAGTTAGTACAAATGCATTCTCGAGTAGGAAAGTTTAGAGGTATTGCTGATGTACTTCCTCCCTCTACTTCTGTAGAGCATTGTGCTGCTGTACTGCCTCACATTTCCCATCTGACTGTGCTTTGTTTTTTTTCCTTGAGAATTATCAAAATACTTCTGGCCAGATTTTTTCTCCCCTTGATTCTCACATTGCTAATTCATGCTTTTGCAGCCATTTGGGGCAAATGTGTGTACACCTATTGCTATTTCAACTCCATCTCCTATACCTCTTTTAAGCCTTTCTCACAATAGCTATTTTTGTTCTTTGAACTGGAAGCACATAAACAGCTGATTAAAAACAGAAATGACATTGAGCAGATGGTTGTATCACCTGCGTATCTCCAGGAGCAATGCAGCATGCGTTCAAGGTTGCATATTATATTCCTACAGTGAGGAATAAACTAATCTGTAACTCAGTCTGTGGCCCGGGGAACAAGACTGGTCTCTCCGTGTGAAAAACATGTGACCCCTTTTCTAAAACCTCTAGGCCCACCAGAATCACTTCTGGTGTTTGCTGCAGGTCTAGTTCATGGCCCTAGTTTTGGGTTCACCAGCCACATGTTATTTTCTAGAGGCCTTTTTCTGAGTAGCTTCCAACATTCATTTCCATTTTTAAAGATGAGCCAGAAAGAATCTACAGTTCAAGCAGTGAAGTAACATATTTAGTATTTAATTTATTATGTACGTGAAATGTAACACTGTGGTACCAGAGAATGAAAAGTTGTAACAAAAAGCCATTCTCTGTGCATACTGAGAGCTGTCTGGGAAGAGAGTGAGTTAAACTACAGACCTGACTCTCTGTGATTCTAAATGCTAGCATCTATAAGTGGTAAGATGTATATTGATTAGGTACCATCAGATCCTGCAGGAAGTTTGCCTCGCCCATGTGCAGATGCTCTGCACTTTTAAGAACCAGTGGAAAGTGCTGTGTAAGGATGTGTGGAAATGAGAATTCTTCTTGACATGATGTTTAGTGCGCTGAACTCAGACAGCTTGAAGCTTCCAGTGTCTGCCCAGAAATGAGTCTGAATAAATAAGACTGGGATCACTCATTACAAGGATATATATGTAACTTTTTCCCTCAAAAGAGAAGCTTTAAAGACAAAAGTGTGGAGTTTGAGCAAGATGAAGTGGAAATTCCAGATGTATCCAAAACTTAATCACGGTAAGCATATTCCCTGACTGTATGTATGACGATATTTAGTAAAAATTGCCTCTGAAATGAAAAGATTAAAGGAGAAGAAGTTGAATGTGGAAATCTAGGTTCATGGGTGATTGCTTTGCAATTATTGATACTAAAAATAAATCTGGATTTTTTCATTAGGATTTTTATTTCTTTTGCTTCAACAGGACTTCAGCAACACAGAATTGGCTGCATACGTCTTTCTTCAAACTGTTCTAATAATCATGCACATTTATGGCATTATCAGATTTGAAAAAGGAGAAATGAGATGGCTTAGTATATTAACTGACAAGGAGCTAAAGACAAAACATAAAGAGGATTAGGTTTTGAACCATAGCTTCAGTGCATAGGAATTAGGACATCCAAATGATTTGAATCTTTTGAAGGGCATGAAAGTAGAGACAGGGTTAATCTTTTCCCTTTTAAAGTGTAATTTATGGTCTATCAACTTGCCTTCACAGCTTCAGACTACCATTCTGTCATGAGGGTTTTTCATATGTTAAATTACGTTTACAAGCTTGCAAGTAATCTAAAAGCAGTTGTTAAATACCTTGTTTGTATGTTGAAAATGGATGTTTTCATTGTAGTGCAAGTCCCTTGGAGGCATTTTTGAAAGTCTACATTTACATCTGTAAATTTCCATTACATGAGGAGTCTATTCCATTGTCCTTCTCTTTATTGAACAGTGAATAAAAAAAATCCCCCCCAAATGCAAGACAAACAAATAATACTGTCTTTTATACTCATAAACAAAGCTCCCATGCTGGGTTAAGAGTTGTTTATCCAGTTGTGTGATGTTTTAATATATAACTGCTCATATAAAATATGCTCTAAATTATATCAACAAGAATAGAGGTACTTCATATTTTCTTACCTTCATAATGCATACCATCTGTACAATAATTCTGAGGGTTTTTTTTTTTAATATATCTTGATTCATGTAGACTAATCTTAGTTCAAGAATCCTTTGTGAAATTATTGTATTAAGTCTTTCAAGAACTGGCATGGTGAAATGTCATGCCCAGGAACAGTTTAACTGTTTGTCCTCCTTATTTATGCTATGTCAACATTATATACAGTTGGTTGTCTTTTGTTTTACTGCCCTATAACCCTACATGCAATCCTATTGAAGTCATCTGTGCTTAGCCAGTTAACCCTGTGCAGGGCATGTTCTTCCCTCTGTTCCCTGGACTGTATAAGGTGGTAGAGTGGGAAAGAAAAAAATTGTTCTGGTTTGTCTCAATGACTTTTTCAAATCTTATTTTCCTCTGTGTTTTTGAGATTTAAATGGTGCAGAAACAAGACAAATAGCAAAATCCAGCACTTTTTCTCTACACAGTATGTACAGGTAGGACTCTCCTTCTCCTTTTTACTCAAACAGTATTGGAAATTGGGCAGAAAGTCAGAAATACATATCCTCTTACAAGCGGGAAATAGACAAAGGGAGAGAACTAAGTGACTCAAAGGACTGAATTAATCAAGCCTTTTCAGATGCTCAAGCAGAGTAGCATGGTAATGGGAAAAGGACAGGCTTTTCAAGGAACATAGAGTTCAGGGCTGTGTAAAGAACCTGATGTTATTTTTTATTAAGCTTTTTATCCATTTTTACCTCTATCTAAAGTCAATGTACTTGTCTGGATTTTTGCCACGTTTTTTGTGCTGGGAAGGTCTAATGAGCTTCCTTTGACCCTGACTGAGGCACCTTCTGTAAAACAAAGCTTTTTACTTTATAACCAGTGTTTTTTTGTTCCAAGTAAATTGCTCTCAATAGAACATTATCACTCTTAACACAATTTATTTTCAGGCAAGTAGAAACTTAGTCACATAGAATAGTGATTCTTCCAGAAACAAGCATCATTTTCTTCTTCCCCCTGCATATCTCTCCAAAGTTTATTATCTGTCAAATTAAAAAAAAAAAAAAAGTTTTAATCTAAAAATAAATATGTACCAGTTTTTACTCAGGCCATAGCATGAATGAAGTCTAGTGAGCATCATCTTTATAAGAAGGTATTACTGTGATACAGCTGTATTTTCATCCTGTGACTCGATTTTTTTTTTCCCCCCTAGTTTTGTACTACAATATTTGCATATTTCCAGATTGTTTACTAGGTTACTCATGTAATTGCTGTAAATGGTCTCTATAGAATTTAGAGTATTCTAAACATTTAATCACAAGCTGTGCATGTTGATGCAGACTAGGAGTCACAAGAATAACTATTTGAACTGTGGTCATCTAAAACCTTACTCTTAGCTTAAAGCATAAGTTTGCCCTAGTTTTCATCAGAAAGTCTTTGTGTCCTACTTTTAGTCATAGATTCAAACTCAAAGCTATTGAGCAATAAAGATGTAATCTGATTTGAGCCCAGAGGACCGTGAACACCTTTAGATATTGGTTTTTTGGTTTGTTTTTTTTTTTTCCCTTTTACTCCGAAAGAAAACCCACCTGCTTACCTGCTTTTCTAAAAATATTAAAATGGAAATGATAAAAATAGGGCCGCAAAGAGTGCATATATCAGTTCAAGTTATGCTGAAATTATCCTGTTCCTTTTCCTTGCTTGTGTGTTTTGTATAAAAAGATTTTGTACGGTGTGGACTGAAATATTTCCTTCCAACCCATAAAACTGGCCGTATGTGACGGAGTGCAGTCTTGATGGACAGAATGTGTTATCGCTCTAAGAAAGAAGTTTCAAAGAGTTCCTTGCTCAAAAAAGTACTGACCTATATCTTAGCATGTTGTTGTGGTGCAGAAAAAGCTGAAAAGCTTAATTTTCTGTTGTTAATGAACATAACTATTTTAATATGGATTTATCTTAAGTCTTTATCAGACTGAAGAGCATAAAACCAAGTTTGTCTTGATACAGGGGATGTTGAGTTATTTGTACTGGAAACAAAAGCTTAGATATTTTGACCTTGTCTTTCTATATGAACTTTTCAACCTTNNNNTTTTTTTTTTTTTAAATCACAGCAAGACCAGCTTTATACTTGGGCTGCAGTTAGCCAACCCACACATTCAACGGATTATATTGAAGGAAGCTTTCCAAGGAGAATTCCATCTGCGTGGCCCCCACCCAAACCTCCAGATGAAGAACAAAGACTCAAAATTTCAGAAGAAGGTACAGTTCTTGGACACAGAGAAGATAAATGTATAGCATAGGGGAAGCTGCTGTGTTTTAGAATCTGAGACATAAACTTGGTATTTTAGCTACTAACAAACACCTGGTTTTGAGAACCTTGGATTAGCATCAGAAATAACATTAGCTAGTATGAATCTAATAAAAAATATTCACCAAAAATGCATTCTTTTTGTTAGCAACCAAGATGTGTACCTGGCATCTGTTGAGAAACGGATTTTGCCAGGTGCTGGACCTTTATTCTTTTTCAGTTTACATACCTTCAGAGCAATGAGATATGGGTTTTTTTTCTCTTCTTAAAAATATGGAAAAACTTCAGAAGCCCACTGGTGGTATACTGAAAGTTATTAGAGTGGTGTAAGGTATTCCTTTGTAGACTCAGCAGTCCCATGCTGACAGAGGGGTAGGTAAAGTGTATCTGAAAAATAAATTGAGGTCTTGTTTAGAAAGTCAGTTTATCTTAAAATTTGTGAGGTTATGCTACCGGGCAAATTTCTGCAATCTTCTTCATGCTCTTTAAGATCTTTGTTTAAGCTGAGTATTAAACCAAAACCAAGCAAGAAAAAAAAACAAACCCTTGTAGCTGACAAATTTAGAGAAGAATTTCAAACCTGTTTACTGTTAGTAGTGTTGATCCATAAATATGTTGATTTTATGTTGATCCATAAAATGTTCTTGGAGTCTTTTCTTTCCATCAGTTAGTATTCAGCAGCTCTCAACACTTTTAGACTGCATTCATCCTCATGCTCTCCATGGAGAGCCACTGGGTATTCTCAAATTATCCATTCCTTTCCACTCCTCCTTTCTCAGATTTGAAGAGTTAAGTCATTTCAACAGATGCCTTTGTATTGCTTGTAGGCTTTGGGTGGAGTTAATTTTGGTGGAGTTAATTTCAGATTTGCTTTTCTTTGGGACTTCTCTGCCACTTCCTCTGGAATGTGAGCAAAGTATTTCTTGCACAGACACCTTCTACCACGGCAACAATTTACTTTTACTGGTGTCACTTATTTCAGTGTTCGCAAGCAAAACAAGTGACACCAACAAAAATGCAATACTGCTCTATTATTCTGTTCATGCTGTGCTTTTACCAAAGGAGTTCTATTGGAGATCGAGGAAACATTTCTGCATCCGTCTCACTGATGCAATTCAGAGTGTGGAATGCTTCAGGACTGGATTGCTGAGTTAGTCCAGTTTTTAACTAATGATCTACTGTTTTAGGCTGTGTTCAGTGAAAGTGCTGCCATACGTGGTGGTAGAATTCACAGTCATGTACTCTGAGAGTTGTGTTTCTCAGCATGGAGACTTAGATAATGGATGTGTGATCACAGTACTTATGAACACAATCTGCACTGGAAAAACAAAAGGGTGAATTTCAAATTAAATTATTTTGAGGTTTTAGCCCAACAGAGGTTGGTGCAAGTTAACAATAGTTTTGTGCTCTAAAATTTAGAAGAATGTTGATAACATAAAAAATTTTGAAATGTAAAGATACACTTAGAAGTGTATTTCTGCCAAAAAGGAAATACTAATAGTTTTTAAATGTATTAATTTTATACGTGGTTTGTTTCCATCCTATGTTGTTCTATTTATTATGCCTCCTACATGGATGTAATGTGTACAGGACTTTCCTGTTCCTTACCTCAGTCACTGCCTTCTCAAGAAAAAAAGAAAAAATATTAAGAAATAGAGTTAGAAATAAAGTGGGAAATTGTGTATTGTAACTTTTTCTAAGTTTAATATAAGTAGTTCTTAAAATTTAGTTTTTTAAATTTTGGTGTGATTTCTCAGTGTAGGGCATGGAGGAAAAAGGAGAAGTTGTAAGTTTTTTGGAATACTACTCAGGCAGATGAATAATTTAACTTTAATTGTTCACATGCTTGCCATTTGGAAGAACCTGGAGGTGAGTGATGTGAAACCTGAGGATAAACACCTTCCTCAAAATTTGTAAATTATTTTACGTATTTACACCTTTGCAATGTGTAGGGGACAAATATTTTTTTAAAGGTTTAAATTATTGTGTTCAAGGTAGCTGTATTTTGTATTATATATAATTATTGCTGTTTGGATCGAAGAGATATATTAACATTAGAAACAATAGTTCGTTCATGAACTAAAACATGCATTGTACACAAAAACATGCATTGATTGACAGAGGAATGCAGCACCATATTTTTATAGAGTTTTTGCTTTTATTATACACATGAGCATTAGAACAATAGTAGACCTTCAAGTTTAAGTAAGGCAAGACAAAACTCCTCAAGGTTTTAGGTAATCTATTCTAAGTTATCAAAGTAGTTAATCACGTGGTTAGTATAGTATGTATTTAATAGTCTTGCTGTATGCTCTGTGTCATGTGAAGCATTGCTGCATGTGTGAAAAATGGCTGTTAAGAGTGGTCAGGGGGTTTTGGGGCCATGGGTGTGGTCAGGTTGATTGTTGTTGTTTGGGGATTTTTTAAGTTGGCCATTTATTTTAAAATGCATATTTGGAAATACCTAATATGCATTTGGGTTCAAGTCATCAAATACACTAGAAACATTTTTCAGTTCTGGATTCAGTTAAGGTTTTGGACAAAATGAGCCAATACCACCAGGAAGATCAATGTGTATGGGACTAATTTTCTATTTGAATACCCCAAATCTGTTCCTGTCTCTTTTTATGGCATTTCACTCTACCATTATCACATCTCAGCACATTGCCTGAATCTACAGGGTATTTGAAATTCAATTACTTTAATGCTTTGCTGACAACACTATTCTACTCAACATATAGGAAAAGGCAAGTAAGCAGGCACTAGAGCGCAGTCATCCCGTCTCCCATGTGACTGTTTAACCACTTGTGAAGGCACTCAAAGATTATGCAACTTCTGCAAAATGAAACAGTCTCAGCCCGCTAAATATCACTGTGGGTTTACAACCTGAAATCTTAGTCTCTAAAAACAAAAAACCAAAATACCGAAACATTAAATGTTTGGTTTGGTTTAAAGGAAAGATTCATTTCTCATGTAGCACTTTTTTCCTTTCCCTGTTTTTTTTTTTTAACTGTGGTGGTAGTGTTTGGGGCTATTTTCCTTTTGCTTAACAAAAATGGTTGGTTTGCTGGGACTAGATTGTATTTGCCAAATTTTGTCAAACTAACCTTAAAGTTAACTGCTCCAATCACCCTGACTTCAGCTTATATTTAGAATCCTTTTTAGAAGGATAACATTTCTGTGGTAAAAATAAGCTGAATAAAGAATTCTGTCAAATTTTTAAATATTGACCAATACATAGGACCAGTCTGTTCCTATTTTTTAAAGTATTTTTAGATAAAGGAGGTAGTTGTGCTAATTTGCATGGTAGAAAACATTAAGTTCTGTGGGTACATGTCTAATACTAGAAAATCAGCATAAAATAAGCTGTTGTGAGCAAAGATCAAATAGATATTACCATTTGTCTCACAGAAAAATATAAAATCTAAATGATGAGTTGGTTTTTATTAGGTGCAGCTTATCTGCATCCAGGTAAAAAAGTTGTGGATTTTTAATTTTCAATCCTTGCCACATAACTCACGCTTGCAATGATTCTTCCTTGTATGTGTTGCTTCCCAACAGCTGGGATTGTCAGAAAGCTGTGAAGAGGCCAAATATCTAGAAATTAGGAATCCAGAGGCTCTGGTTCACAGCTGCCTCACTCTTTCTGCAGTTGGTCAAGAGATTTCCCCGTTGAACAGTGGTACCTTTAAATACATAGGAAGGATGCCACACATACGTTCTCTGGGCAGGTGTAAGAAAAATACTTCTATTCTTGTCATGTGTAAATAGTTAGGCCATGATCAGTAAAGAGGCATCATTACAGTATCTCCTAAACTGATTAAAAATCTTTGCACTGTGTAGTTGCTGTGGAGTTGTTAGCTTGTTTTCCTTTTTCTCATTATTTCCTTTTGGGTAAGGAAACTGAGGTGCAGTGAGGTTCTTTAAGGTCAGTAAAGTTTTAAAATAAGAAATAGGATCTCGTTGTGGAGTGTCTTATGTTTTGCTGCCCTTTTTTAGATCTGTATTGCTACCTATGTCATTATTGAGTTTTCAAATTTCTGTGGTAGTGGAGGAAACAAAAATATAATTAGCAAGAGTCATCAGTTTTAAGGACAGTTAATTTTAGGGATAATTTGGAAAGTGGGACAGTTAACATTGTTTTCTTTTTAACTCTACACTCTTTTCATGAGTTTCTTAACGTGTATTTCAAAAGATCAATGAATTTTTTTATATTTAGAATTTTAAAATCTGTATCTTCTTTTCAAATTCAGAGTTGAAATCTACAGTCCTAGAAACAGAGAAACAATGCATAGATGGTGTTCAGCGGGCACAGGTAAGATTCTAACAGAAATATTTTATCATTTTTTAAAAAGAGTGCAAAAAGCAGTACTTCTTTTCAGACATTTTTGAAATAGTTTTATGTACTGCATGTTCTGTATGAAAAAATTCCAAAGTGCGGGTGTTTTATATGCTCCATAGAGTGTCTAGGTATAAGGATTGAAGGTTCCTGCCTGCCTAAGGTGATTCTTACAAAATGTTATTGTTCACTCAAAAGTTATTTAACCCTCTGATGGCATTACTAAGGAATAGTTTTAAAAGATCTGGTTATAATAGCTAATCTACAAAAGTTCATGTAAGTAATAGTGGCAGGGTTTTTTTCTGACTCTCTCCTCAACTTATGGCAGTGGCAGTAAGTGAGCAGGTTTAGAGGGTCATGCTGGACTGAAAAAGGAGATGGTCTAACGTTGGGACAATGGAGACGGTCTGGGTTGGACTTGTGCCAAAGAAACACAGTCTATCTTACCTTTCTAGCATGTCACCGTACATGTTCTATACTTCATTAAAGATGGTGCAGTTCGATGGGGCTGAGGAACTTAAAATTCTGTTTCCTCAAAAGGAAACACACTTATCTTACTAGTGAATAAGATTATTCAGTTGTTCTGGAAGTCATTAAAAGGAAGGGTAAGTTCTGAAATCTTGTCTTGAAACAAGCAGGGACCAAAAGCTCTTGGATTCTCCTCTTTTCCTCGTCTGTTTCCCAGCTTGTTTCCCTTCTTATTTCCCCTGTTGGGTTTGTTTGGTTTGGTTTCGTTTAGGTTTGGTTGTTTGTTTGATTGATTGATTTTTTGGTGGGCTATTTTTTTGCCTCTTTTGGTTTTTGGGGTTTTTGTTGAGGGGTGTAGGCGCTTTTTTTGTTTTTTGGTATTGTGGGGCTTTTTGTGCTACTGACAAGACAATTCAAGCATCACTGCATCAAGCAGCATTTTTGAAAATGGCCAGTGATTTGCATTTCATGGAAAAATAAGGAATGCCTAGTTAAATACATACTACTGATCATTAGACTTGCAAATTTAATTTGGGCTTGATCACTTATTTTGTGAGCCATGGGTGGGGAGAGTACATGTATTAACTTTATGGCTTCTCTCTTGCCAAACAACTTTAAAAGAGTTCGTCTACTTGGTTACCTAAATCCTGCTACTTTCACAATGTGAACATTTTAAAACTACAGCTCATTAATTAAAATAATATTACAAAATAATTCTACATTGCAGTATTTGAAGTTTAACCTAAAATATATTTTTCCCATAGTATTTTTATATTTCAGTCACTCAGATTTCAGTAGCAATGGTTTCTAGCATTTATAGTAGAAAAGTACTTTTCCCCTATACTTACAGAAAGTTATTGCATGTAATGCGCATATTTAGTCAGTCTCTAGTATTTTAATTCATTGCAAGAAACTACCTATATAAATGGTTTTCTTATTGGAGATGTAATTAATTGAAATAGGTTTATGAATACTTAGGTCTTTTACTATAAAAAAAAAGTATTATGAAAATTACTATGAGAATGATGTTTAACCAGGAGCTCTGGAGCACTGTGTGATCACTTGAAAGAATGGCATTTGCTTCTGGTTGGGAGCTTTTCTGTATTTTTAAAACTAGCCTATTATGTTGTCTAATTAATGAACTGCATCTGCTAGTGCTTAGGAGATCCCCATCCCTCTTGCTCAGGGGTGATTTCTTATGACAGTAACGTGAACTTCTTCCATTCTATACTATATTATTCATCAATGAGCTGCAGAACTAACAGATTCACCTCACTTGCAGAAAGTCATCTCTAGTTTTTTTTCTATTATGTCATCATCATTCTGGTTTCTTTTGAAAATCAGAGTGGAAGCTTTTTAATCTGAGGAACTGCATGTGGATAAAATGTTTTCATATGTTTAAATTATCTCAGTAGTGTCCCAAGAAGTTGAGCATATTCTACCTATCCATCAGTGTTCAACCACATCAATCTATGAAAACATCCAGAAAGTAGAATGGCCATCATGTTTGTAGGTAAATACTGCAATCAGATAATTCGTGGTATTATTGGTACATTTTTTAAATGATGAAATACTGTGACGTGTTTCTATTAGAGATCTACCCTCTTTTGTTATTTGTCTACAGTTTTAATTTCTGAAAAAAGCAAGCATTAGCTGAAGTTAGCCTAGGAGGTGATTTTTCTCTTTTTCTTTTCATACATAAATGAAAGGGAGCTCTAGTGTAAAATTTGAAACTGATCAACTAAGTCTACTTACAGACTTCTTCCCTCTCCTTTCTCTGGGAAAGACATTTCCCACATACTACTAATATAATTGAAGATTATTGGCCAGAACACAATTGTAACTTGATGTGCTAATAAATTACCTCACTTATGATAAACAGTTACATAAAAGATTCAGAATAATTTTGAATTAAAGGCACAAATAATACAGCCTGGATTCTAAACTTTCTTGTCACTTGAAGCAGCTTCTTTATATATATCCTCCCCATTTCCTTATCCTTACAATGTTAGACATAATCTGCATGTTTTGCAGCATAATTTCTGCAAGTTTTTAAGAGTGTTTTTTTTGAGTCCAGAATACCTAATTTTGCAAAATTAGAGCTAAAAAAAGAATGAGGATGTGGGGGTGTGCTTGCTGTTAGTACAAGAATTGTTAAGCGGTGGAAAAAAAAAGAAAAAATTGGCAGCCATTTCAAGTCCTGGTTTTGAAATGCCAAGTAGCAACGATGTCTGCTTAGTCTTCCCGGTGTGAACAGAGAAAGTTTTGTTAGGCTTAACTCCTTTAGTGAAAGAAGAAGAGAAAAATGGAATGTCCTAATTTAAAAACTCCAGCTTCAAACCTGATCTTTAAATTTGACAGACGTACTTTGTGCAAGAGCCAGTTTCCATTCTGTTTGTACCCCAATCTTTTGTACTATGCTTGCAATTTTCCTTACATTTTTAACTCTTCAGAGTTGCTTGAAGTCCACTTTGCTTACATGGTGGGTAAAAATAGTCTCTTAGCAAAAAGAAGAAGGAAAAACCCCATCCTTTAATTGTAAAATGAGTATGTGAAAATTAGGCTTTGGTTAGTAGTGGAACATCACAGAGCCAGAAACCTAAAGTTGTTTGAAAGGTACTTAAAGCATTGTCTTATACACCATATTATAAAATAATTTTGAATTTCTATTTTTGATCATTTTTTATGAGATTCTATTCTGTGTACCACACAATTTGAAAAAAAACCAAACCCTTGTTACATTTGTTTGATTGTCAACATCCAGATATAATGAATATTTCATGCCACTTCATGCCTGGTCCCTGTAATCCCATCTTGGGAGAGGAGTTTTTGCCAGACTATAGCAGTCTCTAGCAGTTTGGTTATAAGATAGTTTGCACTGACTATTTAGACTATATTTACATCAGAAAAGCTTGTCATCAAAAAATTCTTATGCTCATAATGTTTCCATCTTAGTTGGGTCTGGTACACCACATTTTACCCAACAAATAAATCCTCAACCTAAATTATATGCCTTTTTGGAATTCTGAGTACTTCTACTGGGACTAAAAGCCAGACAAAATTTTGGCAGTTCTGAGGCTGAAGACGGATTTCTACTGCATGATCTATTGGTGCACTTTCCAGCAATATCATAGGGAAACAATGCTAATCTTGAAAAACTTAAAAAACTTAAATTACAAACCAGGTTTTGCCATCTTGAAGATACTTTCTGCTTTATAAAAACAGACTCATTGACTGTATCTTCAGGGTATTTCTAACCAGCCCACTTTACAGGTAACTCTTTTCTCAGCCTCTAAGCAGGGAGCTTTCTTCTTACTCTTGTCTTTAACTACAAGTTATTATAATTCCTTAGGGTAATATCTTAGTGATATTGGAAATGTTCCAATTTTGACACTTAGTAATACAAGAAAAAAGGTTGTGAAATCCTTTAAGATAAATACAGATCAGCCTATTTAGAAAGTATAAAACATTGGTGGGACTGGAATTTACTTTTCATTATTATAAAATGTCACCACTAGAAATTGTCTCAGAAACATGCATGCTGCCCAAAACTCTCTCTTAAAAGAAAATTCAGAGGTTATTCTTTATAGGTGAAGGTAAGATAAAGAAGATAGATGAAAGATTATTCTGAAATGGCAAAGTACAAAAAAGAATTTTTTAAAACGGGAGATTTTATAAACCTGCTTTAGACTGTTACGACACTTGTAGTCTGGTATAAAACCTTTTTTATTTTGGTATTACTTGGTTTTCAACAGCACATAGACCAACTGTAGACAAGATTAGTGAACCTCTGGCTTCAACAGGAACCTGAGGAAAATTGGGAACTCTTCCTCTACAGGCTCACAAAGTGTTTTGTGGCTGTGGCTCTTTTTAACACTGCTTGATTTTGTATGTTCTTTCTTGAGATATTTATTAAGAAAAAACCCGGGAAGAAATGTCACTCCCCTTCTGTCCCTTTTCTATTTGATGGGTTACTTTTTTTTAAGGGGGAAGAGAAGGCCCATGGAAGCAATGAACAGTTACTCTAAAACAATTCTTTTCCTACAGAGATATGACTGCCAAAGTCTTAGATTTCAGCAGGGAAAAATAAGATACATACTTGGATTTAAAAAAAAGCCAACCAACAAAAATGTATGACATATTCAAAAGGTTCTACTACATACAGTTGTCTCATTGAGGAAACACAGAATTATGAAAGAAGCAAATCTTTTTGGAAATTTCCATATGAATCAAATGATAGTGAATAGGATTTTGTATCTTCCTTTTAGAACTGTATCGATGTAAACTTTCTGCAAAATCATGCCAGCATCCCCAAATTTCAGAAAATAAAAAGTTCAAAATTCAGATGTATGTATCTGGGGTTTTTTTTATCTTGCAAAATATAAACGCAGATTTGTAATATGTTAGGTTGAGGAACTTATATTGTAATTCTAGGTCCAGTGCTAGAATTGGTATATCTTAGCTTTCAGCAGATGAGTATCAGGAAGTATATGCAGAAAAATAGTGTTTTCTTGTTAGCATTCAGAGTAAATGATGCTTTATCAGAAACGTCCAGAAAGGAAACAAAGTTTGTATGAAACAAGGTGATGCAAACCTGGCAGAAGACTTTACTGCAAGGGTCATGGGGACTGCTGAAATGCAGAGCATTTTGCTCTGGCAATAAAGGGGAATCTAACTTTGTGGAACTTCACTCCAGGACAAGTTAAGTGCAATTCAAGTCTTTTATGTTCGTGTTCATGAAAAATAGTTTTTATGGACAAGTTGCAAGTTCTCTTGATGGAAATCTTATATTCTTAAAATTAGAATTTACTTTCCAGTTCAAAACTGCTGCCATTTTCAGGTTTATTTTTGGTTTGTTTTCAAAAAGCCTAACAAGCACAATTAGATTTTTTAATGCATAAAACCATATCGGTTTTATTTTCTAAAGCCACAGTCTAAATTAACCAGACTTTTTGAAATATGAGGTGAGATTCTCTGAGCTGAGACCTTAATATAGCTCAAACAGAGACCGTCCGTTTCAGTCTGTGCTGCTTTCTGCACGGCTAGTAGCCAAACTTTTTAATTAAATACTGTCATCTGATCATGCTGTCATTTCTTAGGCCGTGAAGGAAGGATGAGAACGCAAATAGGAATATTAGAAACGAGGGAAGAAGTATTTATCTAGGGAGTCTGAAGGACGTCCTAAAGAAGTCTGCCCACGCAGCCACTAGATGGCAGTTAAGCATTTTTGAATGGACTGCAAGGCACTTTTGAGTCATTCCCGGGCGGTCCTGCAGACACCCTACAGCGGAACTTTAATTTTTGTTGGGTTTTGGTTGTTGTTTTTTTTTTTTTTTTTTTCCCCCCAGTCATAGGAGAGGCTTTCTGCTAATTAATAAATTAGCCTTTAAAATGTACATACACTTGCTCTGTTTAATCTAACCAAGATGTAGCAATCTGAGCATCTCTCAAAGCAGACCCTCCACCCTCCCAACCCCCCGAAACATTAAATATTTAGAGAGCTCTGTTCTGTCACTGTTGTTTTGTTTGTTTGTTTGTTTTAAACCAGTGAAAGGAAAACATTTGGTTTGGTCTACCAGCCTTCTGGATGACTGTCTTTGAAGTGATAATTAAATAATTTTACTGCTGAATTACCATCATTTAAATAAAGGGGTCAATTTTCTGTTGAAGATGAAATTTGTTTCTTGAACCACAATCTTGAACCCATTTTTTATTCAGTTCTGATGAGGCAGAAGTTTAAAAAAATAAATGGGATAAAAGTGTGTCAGACATAATTAATTGACGTATATATAGAATATAAATCACAGACTACATATTTAAGTGAAAATAAAGGAGTATAGAATGTCATGCCTGTGTGGTAGAAAAATGAAAGCAGTTAATTCTCAGAACAAATGTTAGTGTTTTGTATTATATCCAGACTTCACAATACTTGGACTGACTTCTCTTATTTTGCTTGAAGGAAGCATTTGCCTCCTTAAAAGAAACAATACATTTTGTTTGTTTCAGTGGAGTGACAATAACACATTTTTGCACTCTTCCTCCTGGTCGTGGTGAGACTAAAATTTGTTTTTTCTAATCTGTGTTCATGATAACATGAAGTTTTACCTCTGTGCTCATTTTAGTTTCAAAGGCTCTTTATTCTGTTTTTCCACTTTTCTTGAGACAGCCATATATCATAGATATGAAACATATAAAAATCATAGCACAGTTCAGGGCTGAGTAGACTTTAGGAGGTCACAATGTACAAACATTTTTCCACCAACACCGTCCTCCATGCCAGGTTAGCTTAGATGTTTGGTGGTTTTTCTCAGGACTTTGCTCATCTCTGAGTATGGGTATGAGGTAATGGTAACATGTATTTCCTGCTTTGCCTAGTCAGTGGTGAAACGCTAAGTCTTGCTCTGTTTCTGATGCGTTGTTTTGATAACAGCTAAAAGCCCATATTTCCTGTGAGTTACTCCTAATTCAAGTACTGTGTCCTTTCAGGCACTGATTAAAATTCTCAAGAAACTGTACGTCGGGTTCTTGTAATTCATCTTGTTTCATAGCTTCTTCACCACAGATTTTTATAAGAGAAGTAAATTAATATAAATAATAATAATAACAACAATAGTAATAATAGTATACCATTTGAATCCTTTAATCATAATGGCCATCCTCCTTTTCCCATTTTGACTATGCTTTATACTTAGACAAAAACAGACAGGGTTTTTTGTCATTTAAGTTACAAATTCTTGGAAATTTAGCACCAACCTTAGGGTTTGGGCAATAATTGATGGGGGGGAAAAAGGAGAATGAGAGTAAAACTGAGAAAATAATTTATTTTAACAAGAATTACTTGGCAACACTTTAAATCCTTGTCTGTAACGGGAGATACTTTCACTTCTTGAAAAAGGAGAACTATGGGATAGGGGCTGTATACAAAAATTACCTCTTTTCTGTCTGTGTGTGATTCTAAGCATTAATATGTTTCTTCTCTTGCCTTTTACAGCGAGTTTCTTGTAAAATAATAGCAGAGTACTGTAACTTCCCTGAAGGAGCAGTGAATAGAAATTCATGATATAGTTATATACTAATTGAAAATTCCGTTTAAATTGTTTACCTTCTTCTCCTCTGACTCCTTACTGTTTTTGCTCCTGAAAATAGATAAATTGAAGTACTGCTCATGACATCTATGCATTTCTGGTTAGAGCAAAATATATGAGCTGTAATTATTATTTGTTAGAATACAATTTTTTTCTTAAATTTTCAAAATCAGAAATCCTATTTCAGATGAAAATCTTTAAACTCCCTTTATACCAAAATATGATTTATACTGGAAGTTCCATTATTTACGTATGAAATTTCTCTCATCTTTTGGAGAGCAGTGCAAACAGATATTGCATGTTCAATGGCAGCATCCTAAACTTGGATTTTTCTAAGAATCGATTCTATTCTAAAATAGAAAATTTAAATTTTCTAAAATAGAAATTCTATTCTAAAAATAGAATATGTTTACTTTTCAAGCTTTTTTAAAAAGAATTCCCCAGAAATTGAAGAGAACAGATGAAAAAATTACATGAAATACAGGAAAGCAGTTTGAAAAAGTGTATATATGTAAGTCTGTGTATATGTGTGTACATCTGAGTGTGCGAAAGAAAACATCTTGTGACATTCCTAGCAGGACATCTCATTTGTCAAGTGGACTTTACCTATTTGAGAGACCTCCTCCAGTCAAAAGCGAGAATTGTTTCAAGTTCTTCTTATATTTCTCTTGGCATTAAATATCAGGTGCTACCTTTTAGTGGTGTAGATCCTGAGATTTTGCACAGGACCCTGTATGTAGAAGGGAGATAAGAAATGCTTTGCTTAGTAAAAATAAATATTACTTTAACTTAGAAATAACCGGAATAATTTAAAAACAAAACAAAATAAATAACCATGGTATACTGCCAAACCTGAACGAGAACTTAAAAGTAAGGCTGAGAATAATTTCTGCTCTTTGGACACAAGACAGAGCAACCGGTTTATCTTCTACTTACATTTAGATCAAAAGATAGTTATCATTAGGTTTTCCATCCTAAGTTGATATAAATAAAAGCAGTAAAGTCACTTTTCTTCCTTTTCTGTATTTTGAATACCTGTTTTTCTTTGTATTTATTCTTTAGAGAACAAACCCAAAACTATTCAAAAAACTAACTCACATATTCTGAAATGTGTAATTGCTCTTTGTTAGGATTATTCAACTTTTCCTAATGTCCATGATACCAAAAAAATTTTACTTAACCTCTCAATACCTAAAGCTCATTTTTGATTACTTGATTTTGATTGACTTTTTTTAAGGTTCTTTCACTGAAAGTGATACAGCTTTGTTTTTAATATAGCTTTCACACTTTTAAAGAGTTAAAGAAGATGACACTTTCAGGCCCCTGCCTTCAGCATGTTCATGGATACATTTATGAAGGCTCTCATTCCATTTCCCCAGACCTTTTCTGTTGTGAGAAGTAGGCTCATGCTTCAGGGTATCTACAAAGGTTTATTCTTACTGTGGATATTCTTTTGCTGCTTATTCCCTGCTGGAAGTCTAAAACAAAAGCAACATGTGAACCTCCCATTTTGTGGTCTGGCTGAAATCTTGGATAAAAAGGGCAAGTACTGTGCAGAAGTATCATACTCTGGACAGTTGCTTATCAGGATGTGGCAAAGTTCACCTGGAAAATCATTAGCTTTTTTCATATCCCCTACTAGAGATATTAGATACTAGAGATTAAAGGCATTCCAAGTCCTCTAAATTCAAACTATAAATATTCACATTTTGGCTCATAGAATCCTTACTGTTATTTCTAGCATAAAAGCTTACAATTTTTGCATATAAAGAGCACAGATATAATAATAGAATTAGTTTGCACAGTGTAGTGGTTTTGTTCGCATTTCTTACCTTCTGTGACTGCTTTACAGGTTGCTGGTCAGTTTCAAGGTGAATTGAAAACCAGGGAAGGGTCTGGTGTGAATGAGTTTAACACCTTTCTCTAATATGTCAATGCAGTAATGCTCATGGTATGCCAGATTTTGTGTTTTAACAGAATGAGATGAATTGTTGCCTTGGCCTGGATACACAGGAAAACTAACCAAACACTTTAGATTCATAGTTGAAATACTTTAGAACAAACACAGGCGATAGAAGAAAAGAATCAATTTATCATGTGGTAGGCATTTCAATAAGCAACCTAAATATTGAGGAGAAAATAAATCCAGTTTTTATCCCAACTTTTAAGGAAATCTGTGACTTTTACAGTACCTGTTGCTTATGGACTGCTGACATAAGGGGTTAGGTTTTAGTTATCTCTTCATCTGCACTAGCAGTCTCTTTGTAATCCACAGCACAATAAATAAAAGACACCAGAAACAGGTAAAATAAGGTTATATTAAAATTAGTAAAGTTCAACTTTTCTTTCAATACCCAGTCTCACTTACATAGTTGTTTTGCACTGGATAAGTGACAGAACAGTTAAATTAATTTCTGAGTTAAATTGAGCTATGTGGATGAGTAAACCTTTTTTGAAGACTTATTTATTGCTGTATTGTTTCATTCAATAATGAATTTCCTCTAGGCTAGGA
This sequence comes from Machaerirhynchus nigripectus, assembly GCA_013397975.1. Classification (NCBI taxonomy): domain Eukaryota; kingdom Metazoa; phylum Chordata; class Aves; order Passeriformes; family Dicruridae; genus Machaerirhynchus; species Machaerirhynchus nigripectus. Next base: position 1,849,879 of record VZRQ01009368.1, on the reverse strand, counting down.
CAAAAACCTTCAATGCTTGAGAGGGACTTTCTGGTTGGTTTTTCAGCCTGGACAGTCAGGGTGTTGCTCATTGCACATGAAGCATGTACAGCCAGTTTGAGAAATGCTGGGCACTGTTCTGTAGCCATACACCTCTCAGTGTATTTTTTTTCCTGCTCACTCTTTCATACTCAGGATACCAGGATAAAGCAAGGGTTAAGTTTCCAGAGATGTTATTTGTGAAGGTTTAAAGTAATATTATATAAGACTACAGTAATTAAACTTGACTCTTGTGCATCCCCTAGGATGGTCAGTGGTTCTGTGAGATTTTATTTTACCTTGTCTTGTGTGTAGTCTACAAAAATTCTTTCAAGGTTTCTATTTTAGTAAAGCTCGGGGATAACCTAAGGTTATTTTCCAACTCAGTTCAGAATTACACCGTAAAGAGAGAAAACGCTTTCAATCTTTGATGTATCTCAAGTTGATTATTTATTAAAATGGTACTGTAAAGAACTGAGATCTCATCCTCCAACATACACTTAGCTCAGGGATAAGGAATCAAACTGTTCAGGAACAGAAGCTTCAAGAAACTAAGCTCTTTTTTCTCTGGCTTCCAGCTTTCCAAGTTGGCATTTACAATGCCTGCATCTTTCTTCAAATGTGTATGTTCCCTGTTGATTCTGTGTTTGTTTATTTGAACTATTTGAATTTCAATAATTATTGATTTCTGCATGTAATGGCTTGGGGTTTTTTTGTCACACATGATAGGTTATTACAAAACCACTTGGTTGATTAGACATGTCCCAGCTCTTTAGGATAGGAAGAGCTACATAGTCCATTGCCAGCATCGTGCAGGCTGGTGTAATCCATCTGTTGCAATGTGTCACAGAGTGGGAGAGTAGCTCACACTCACCAAATATGTTTTATGACTTCAGGTAGGGCAATGAACTCCACTGTTTTTCTTTCAGGGCTTGCTCATTCATTGCTATACTGGGGAGCTCTGCATCATGTTTCCTTGGGGTTGTAGGAAGAAACATGGACTATTGTGAAAATGTGTACCCTTGCCCCCATATGTGCAACTTCAGAATAGTAAAATCTTCTCTCAAAAAGACTTAATCAGGTAGCCCGAGGAAGAAACTAGTATCCAATACTAATTCAACTCCTTCGGCAGTTCTCCCTGATGCTGTTGGCAAGTTTGCCAACTTTTGACTCAACTTCCACTGCTGTAAAAATAACATGCTGCAATGGGCCTTGAGATTAAGTGAAATGTGAGAATTGATTAGATGGATGCTATTTTGTTCGAATGCAAATCAAGTCTCCACCAGTACTTCTCATATGCCAATTGCTGTAGCACTAAAAATGCCTGCTAAATGTTGTGTCTCCTTTTCTTAAGGTTGATCTGCAGTTGCAAGAAGTAGATTTGAAAATGAGACAGCTTTAAAGAGAGAAACCTGAACAGAGATCACATTTCTCTGACTGAATTAAATTCTTACTGTGGCTCTACTTTGTGCCATTCGGTGAGCGTGCGCGTTCAAAAATGTTTCACTTCACGTAGAAAAGAGGCATTTATTAACAGAGCAGAGCATCCTTCCAAGTAACTGTGCACTGCTTGTACCACCAGGTGCTCCCAGGCACATTTATTAGGAGACCTGAGGGGTCTTATTTTGCCATCTTAATCCTGTTAAACTGTATGCTTCTATTTCCTGTGTGTTCTTGCAACTAGGTAGCAGCGTAGACTCTGATTCATGAATTGTGATGTAGAGAAACTAAAAGCTCAAGTTTTTTTGGCCAAAAATAAAATCAAAGCAAATATAATCCTATCATCTAAATATAAATTCCATCCAGAGAGGAAAGTTCATGATACTAAGTGACAAGTTGCTGAAAATTATCAAACTGCTGATGCAACTTTTTGACTTGTAAGAGTATAAGGTATTAAATTCTAAAACTAAAGTGTAATATGTCTTTATTTTTCAAATATCCCAAAATCACCAATAAGAACTGTCATTATGTTTATTAAAAAAAAAAAACTATATTATGGCTTTTCATAAATCATATAAGTGAATGAAAGCCTAGATAGATAGATATAGACAAATATGCAATACACACACACATATATATGTGTCTATATATATATATATATATATAGACTAGGGCTAACTTTTACAGATGTGGGGTTTTCCTGCCTGGAAATTTAGTTACAGAAGGGTCTATAGGTTTCAGTCACTCATCTGAGAAACTAGGTTGTCAACTCTGTAGCAGGAGGTAGCTGCAATGTGATCTTTCACGTGTTTGAAGATCCTGGACATGTTCTATCCATATAGATCAGCTTTATGCTGGACATCTGATGTGCACATGTGGAAAACATGACAAGATTGGAATGAACTACATGTAATATGCATGTGCAGATCCAAGTGTACAACTTTTAGTCAGTAAAGCAAATATTCCCGGATCTGTGTACAAACAATCCTAGCAGTACAACCCAAAGAGGCCATCAGTCCCAGACTGAGCATCCAGCTCATTGCGCATGGAACATGTACAGCCTGTTTGAGAAATGCTGGCCGCTGTTCTATAGCCATACACCTCTGAAATGTTTTTTTCCTGCTCACTCTTTCATACTCAATCCACCAGGATACAGCAAGGGTTAAGCTTCCACCTTTCTTTCTTTCTTTACAGAAAGAAGACTGTCCCACAGTACCTGGGTCCTGGGTAAGAACTCTAGGCGAGACAGAGTTTCCTCATATCTCTTTTAAACCCCATAGGTTTCTGCTGTGGAATTGTCCCCTGGATTGGAAATGAAACTTCTTTTCATTATGTGTGGGTTTTTTAATCTCAGTCTTCTGGTCCTTGTCAACAGCTTTAGACCATCTTTTGCATGTATGGAAAAATTAAGTATTCTCTTCCTTATTCTCTAAGAAAATAGTGGAATTGTCATTTCCGAATGGATTTATATAGTTTCGATTTCCTTCTTTGTTGAGGACAGTGGAAGCATTGTGACTTATGTTTGTTTGATAAGCCCTTTCAGATTTAGAGGTAGACTTTAAATGAGGGAAAAGGCAAAAATCCAATTAAACTACTCTGAGGGCATCTTAAAAGTCTAAATGAAAAATATCTCTCTCTAAAATAATTACCAAAACACGTAGATGCTGGGGCCATGTTTTGTTTTGCTTTTGGTTTCTTTGTTTTTTAGACCAAATAAATTTAAGTACATCATGTCCTCTGGATAAATATCTCTACATTCACATCCAAGTCTTGTTTGTTCATACTAATGCCATTTCTATGAAAACATGGGTATGCTGGTGATTGTTAGGTAAAACACGATAGGAAATCACCAGCTTGTTTGAAATGTCGCATCTCGAGGATAGCAGCAACACTCCTTCTTAGGGCATGGGCTAACCAGTCCCTTTGATTAATTTTCATTTCTTGTCTGAATTGCTAATTCATCTCACTTGATTGCCCATTTTTAAAAAAACTTTAACAAACAGTTCTTCCCTTGAAAGAAATTTCATTATCCGCAGGGTAAATTGTCTTATAGAACAGTAAATTCCAGGTTTCTCCTGCAGCTAATGTAGAATTTCAGTATTCAAGAATTACTTCTTCTTGTTAAAAGTTGAATCCAATCTCCAGACTAAAAGAGTTTTTTAAACAGGCAACTGTTCTGAGATCAGCCATCATTAAGGCAAATCTCTTCAGAGCCATTGAAAATTGTGCTTAATCCTGTTGGCTGCAGTTTGTTTATGACATAAATGAATTTGCTGTATCTCTTCTAAAATCCTTGCTGGAGTGTTCTTAAAGTGTAAAATGGGAGCTTAGGAGAATTACAGTCTGGGGAAACTGGATTTGATCTCAGCTGGAAACTGGTGTGTGGCCTTAATAACCCTAGCGACGCATTTCCTTTGATAGTATTGCCTTTTGAAGAATTGATAGGCCTTATTGTATTTGCAGGTGACTGGTAGGGGGATAAGAGCAAATGAAACCAAGCGATAAACGATATTGTATTCCTCCTTTATTAAGAAATCCTTCAACAAAACCGTTGCTGCTATGAAGTATTGAGTTATTAAAGGAAATTGGATGGACTGAAGCACTATGAGTAATTTGTAATGGAAATGTCTTTCTCAGCCTTTTTTCCTTCTTATTATACTCTTTGTTAATATGTCTGTGTGAATTCCTTCACTATTCATTTTTTCATGTTCCTTTCTCTGTTTTACATTTTTCTTCAACCTGTGGTAGGGAGACCTAGTTGTAATACATAAATTTTGTTTCAAACTGCTGTTCCAAGAAGTTCAAACAATTTAAGAGATTGTAATTTTTTTGATAATGGTACTTCAAAATCAAACAATAATTGGTTTAAATGTAGCAGTCTCTGTTCAACTTCTGGGACTGCTTTACAACAACTAAGAAATTCTAAGATAAATAAGAAATTGACTTTTTGTGTCTGAAATCCAATTCTGTGTAGAAAAAATTTTAAGTATTAATGAATATTATATTTTATTAATAATCTCCAGCTGGGGAAATTTTGACTTCATTTTCCAGAAAAAAAAAATTACTTTTAAATGCTTCATGTGTCAAAAGATGAGAAAAATATTTTCCTGAAACCAATCAAGGCAATTGGTATATCAAGTATTGTATGTTTATTTGCAGGCTTCTTTACAAAATCTGTAATCTGAATATTTTAAATATTTCCTGTTAAGTAAGCCTGTGGTCTCATCTGACATGCATATGATTTTACAAAAGGGAATAAAAAGGCACTAAACAAGTTTTACTGTAACCACTTGTGAAACCTGTTGCATGAACAACTTCATTCAACTAAATACGTGAAGTGCTGGCTAATATTTCGAATTGAAAGAGAAAACAAAAGTACTAAAAAGTAAATGCATGCAGCTAGAAAATAATTTCTTTATTGGAAGATTTTTTGTTGTAAAGTCATGTCTATCTCCCACTCATCAATCCTGAATAAGCACAAATGGCTATTTTTGAACAAGTGTATTTCTATTGGTAGGTTTGGATGAAAACACATATTCATTAAATTTAGTACAGTTTATTACTGGTGTTTCTTGAAAAATGTAGGAATTAGTGTGCCTTTAAGGTTAGTGGTTCCTCTACTCAGTCTACAGCAAGCAGGATCAGATGCTTTAGAGAAAGAAATGAAAAATGTGAAACCTGTCAAATGCAGAACAACCATTCTGGGCAGGAATCTTTCCTATCACAGTCTGTCGCTTGGAAGAGGAGTTATAAATCTGGGGTAGGAAGAAAGCCTTCCCTTAGTTTTGTCTTGCTTCTTTTCTTCCCCAGTCATGCTGGCTGGAGAAAAGCATAGTTATTCTGTTCTCAGATTTAGCTGTTTTCCAAAGGAGAGCATTTGTAGTGTTCTGCATTCCTGATCTGTGTTGTATCATTAAGGTCTATATTGAAATGCAGCAGTCAATACTATATTGAGTCTGTTATGCATCCATTTGAAGGAATACTTACCATTTTTTTCCACCTAACAGAATTAAAGTAATGCTGAGCCCTCCCACCACCACGTCTGCATATCCATGTGGAGGCAAATGCTTTCAGTAGTCGTGCTCAGTGATTGGTTGTTTTCTTGGTCAGGATATTTGCAAGGAGGGAGGGGTTGCTAGTGATTTTCAGTTTTGACAAGTATAATCACAGCCTAAAATATGCTTGTACTGATGAAGGTAGTGTCATACTGAAGCAAGTAATTTTCCTAAATTGTCTTTTTCAACTTAAAATGTAGCTAGCCAAAATGATTCCTCACTTTTTAAAGCGTTAACATAACTAGCTTGTTTTTGAACCTCTCGAATACCAGTATTCTGGATCTAATATTCTTGATCTAAATTTAATTTTTTATATAGTGGCAAATGTTCTTATCTTTTGTGCTTATTATTTGTTTTCTTTGAAAGGATGATTTTGAGGTGAAATCTGAGGAGCGTGCCAGTGTCATCCAACAACTTGAGCAAACTATTGAGGATCTGAGGACAAAAATTGCAGAACTAGAGAAACAGTTCCCTGCCGCAGAGGTACAGACTGCTGGGAGGGAGCAGGAAAATGAGCACACACACGCAGACTCTGGGGAACTCAGCAGTGTGACACTTCAAAGGAATGAAGAGGAGACCACACCCAGAACTGTGTCACAGGCGAGATCTGTACAAACGTCACCAACAGAGGATTATTTAACACATAAAATGCCTTCAGCCAGTGCACTGCCACAGCCACCCCCACCACCGCACTTAGAAGGGGGCAAAAATGAAGGGCCAGGTCTGGAACTACAGCCCACATTTTGTTCTGAACTCTCCTTAATTCTGTCACCGAAGCTAATCTCAGTGCCACTGGATGCAAGCCAATCAGGACCGAGTATACCGCAGTCACCTCTTCCAGGACCCAAAGTTGATTCGTCTCTTGCATTTGAAGGAGAGACTGAAATGTCAGTTTCCCACCAGCCTCTAAGTACTGTAGATGTAACTTGTAGTGAACATCCCCCTTCTTTACCTCCAGAGCCCACATGTAGCATTCCCCCATCACTGCCAGTGACCGAACAGGCTGCCCCCCTGTCTGGAGCACATGGCCATTCCTTTGTTACTCCAATGTCTATGGCAGGAGTACCACCGCCACCACCCCTACCTGGCTCAGGACTCCCTTCTTCTGCTGTCTCAGCAGTGCCACAGCTGGACCACTCTTTCCCAGGTGCCATGATGTCACCTCTCCCTCCTCCTCCACATTTGCCAAGTGGGGAGAGACCGATGCTGCCTCCAGCTCCTCCCCTCCCATGTCCTGGATTCCCTCCACCACCTCTACCACCACCTTTGCCTGGTGCAGGAGTCCCATGTCCTCTGCCTGGTTGGGGTATCCCACCTCCCCCTCCACCACCACCTTTACCTGGGGCTGGTGTCCCTCCTCCACCTCCTCCTCTGCCTGGCGTGGGATTGCCACCCCCAGCACCACCGCTTCCTGGAGACAGACTGCCACCACCTCCCCCACCTCTTCCCGGAGCGGGCATTCCACCCACTCCTCCTCCACCACCACCTCTGCCTGATGCAGCTATACCCCCTCCTCCACCCCTTCCTGGTATAGGTGTTCCCCCTCCACCTCCTCCACCACCTCTGCCTGGTGCAGGTGTGCCCCCTCCACCACCTCTGCCTGGTGTAAGTGTGCCCCCTCCTCCACCCCTGCCTGGTATAGGTGTTCCCCCTCCACCACCCCTGCCTGGAGCAGCTGTACCCCCTCCACCTCCTCCACCACCTCTGCCTGGTGCAGGTGTGCCCCCTCCACCACCTCTGCCTGGTGCAGGTGTGCCACCTCCACCGCCTCTGCCCGGTGTCCCTCCTCCACCCCCTCCTCTGCCTGGGTTGGGGATGCCTCCTCCGGCCCCACCACCGTTGCCTGGAAGTGCACCACCCCTCCCAGCACCAGTGCAGGGCAGCACCTACCCAGCAGTCCCACAGGGCTGTGGTTTTCTTCCTCCTCCATTACCATCTGGTTTATTTGCAATGGGGATGAATCAGGAGAAAGGGAGCAGGAAACATGTGATAGAGCCTTCTCGGCCAATGAAGCCTCTTTACTGGACTAGAATTCAGCTCCACAGTAAAAGGTAAGTCATAGAGTTGTGTAGAGAGTGGTGGCTTTGCTTTGTGGCTGTCTTGATAGTACTGTTTGTTACTCACAAAAGTCTTTACTGCTAGGTAGGTGTTTGAGGGTACGTCGGTGCGAACAGGATTTTATATTCAGTTGATATGTAAGTAGGGTACCTGTTTCCTTTAAAGTGCACAAAAGTTATTTGCACATGGAAGCCCTTTGATGGTAGTGTTTTCAGTGTCCTTTGGGGTTACATATCACGTGTTCATCAAAGATCTGGGGGTGACTGTGTGTCACCAAGTGTTCCGTGAAATGTTTTTCAAAATGTCATATTGGTGATTCCCCTCAAATTTCAAAGTAGCATTGGTCTCTCTCTGGAGCAGCTTGCAAGTTTTGGTAGGGTCTTCCTTCTAGATGAAGGTATGCTGAACTCATTCTATCCTTCCCTTTCCTTTCTTCAGGGACCTAGAAATGCTTTTTTTTTTTCCACCTTGTACACTCAGCAGACTCAGATTCAATCTTCAATTTATTTGCATAAAGTGATTCTGATAGCCCTTACTTTGATATGACTGTGTTTCAGTTGTTGGTGTTTTTTGGGCTTTTTGTTTGTAAAAGATCGTTACTGGTCATGAAAAGAAGTTTCCTTATAAATATTTTCCTTTATGTCTCTGAGTAATAATTATAAAACCCATCTGCTATTATTTAATGATGAATTTATTCTTTCTTTTCAAGTTCTTGCCACTGTCACACAGGTGGTCTGTAAATAACTATTTCTACTTCTCTTCCTGTCATTGTCTGTATGTTTTATAGCCTATATACAACCTATTTTTATTCCTCTGCATGTAGAGTGGCTGAATATAAATAAGCCTGACTGTATCATGTGTGAACAAAGAAGAAAACCCAGAAGTATGAGGGAGAATCAATAGTAGTTTTTGTCAAAATGCTGCTAGTAGAATTTAGGCAACAACTTTTAAATTGCTGCTATTTTATTTTTTTAATTCCTCCATTTATTACCTTATTTAGTTTGACATTGCCCTACATAGGTCTTTTGCTTAACTTTAGAGATTCTAGTTCTTCACTTGTGTGGGAAAAAATTGAAGAGCCTTCCATAGATTATCATGAGTTTGAAGAACTGTTTTCTAAAACAGCTGTTAAAGAGAGGAAGAAACCCATTTCGGACACCATTACAAAAACAAAGACTAAACAAGTGAGTACTCATTTAATTTCAGATCATTCCTAGGCTGTTTATTACCTAAAGACAGATTTTTGCATGCAGCTGAGATGAATTATGCCTGGTGTGGAATTGTTACCATATACTATAGAAAAATAAGAGAAGGAGAGAATGTAGGATGGATTTCAAAGCTGTGCATGTTAAAGACTGAAGATTTCTTTTTTCATAAATTACTTCTCGAGTATGTATTTTCTTAAAAATATCTTTGCTTTATCCACTTTAACAAAAATAATACCAAAATAATTAGGTGCATATATGACGCTTTGAAATTGACTGCAGATGTGCAAGGAGTAGTATATATATAATTCTGATTAATTTTATACATTAAATAATGAGTTGCATATGAAGTACCATGACTTCAGAGAAAAATTATGCTTCAAATCTAAGTCCTAGTGTTATACCAATCAGAATGGTTCTAAGTTTGTGTTGTGTTTATGTATATAAAGAATATGAAGTTTATACAGACAATAAATGACAAGCACAGCTGGGAAAAATCCAACATTAATCAAACCGGTTTCTTGAGACAGAATGGTGTTCAATATAATAAAAATGGGAAGCATACTTTAAAACGTAGAAGTTTAAACCCCTGAGTAAAAGAATTGAATCTGAATGTTTACATGACTCTTTGGTTGTAATCTTCTTGGTATCTGTGTAAAAATCAAATTGTGGTGGTATGTTAAGTAATTTTCAATTAAACTTTCAGGTCACAGAGGGGATGGTCTTATGTAGGATCCTAAAAAGCAGTTAAATTCTTGGTTTATCTTGGTTTCATATTCCTGCACTCAATTCAAAGCTAGGCAGTTCTTTTCAATATCTTTTAACATGCGGGTTAATGCTGTACAAGACTTTTTTCCACATTGGATACACAGTGTGATTCTTCAAAATCTTTTCGTTCTCCACCTCTGATTCTGGAGATCTTGCCCCTGTGGACACATTCTGGTCAGCAATATAAAGGCCCAGGTTCTTTACTGTGCTGAAAACCTGCTGCAGGCAACAGAACTGGTAAAAAGTTAGGATAATTATCCCCAGGTGTTGGAGAAAACGTTTCTCTGGATGGATGGGAAGCATAGCGCAAACACACGTGCCACTGTGCTGCACTAGGCTTCGCTAACTGAGATGGGAGGAAATGTAAGGTTCTGCTGCTAGCTTGCTGTCCTGCAGTAAATGTCCAAAGTGTAAGATTTTTGCTCTTCTTTCCTCCTTCTAGGTAGAGCCCTTTTTAATGGTTATTCTTAGCTTAATTACTATCATAGTTGTTTAAGTAAACAAAGGAATGCAAAGTGAGTCTGTTGGTCCCTGCACATTTCATGAGATTTGGTGATAAAAATCTCTCAATGGAGTAGAAAGCATGACTGTTTACTTCTGTAACATAAGAGAGCTTAAAGACAGACAGCGATTATGATTAACATGAGATGTGGATTTTAATACTAAATATTTATTTTTCTTGCAATGCCAAAAATTTAGATATGTTGTCCATAAATTTAAAAAATGTAGGTAAAGCTAAATTAAAATGAATTATTGTTCTTCACTTCTTTGAAAAGAGCAAGTTTTTTTCTGACCGAAGTTTCCACACAGAAATTTAAGGCAATCAAAATAGTTGCTGTCATTTAGGACAAACCTTCCTGTGGGCCACCTTAATTCACAGAAGAGAATCCTCTGATAATCAAACAAATGTACTGCTCTCCAAAATAGAAATAAATTGCCTAATAGAGATGTCTGTCTTGTTGAATTGTAGTATCTGGGGAGGAAAGATTGACCAAACAGACAATCACAGGCTTTCATTAGAACTATGGCTAGAGCTATCATTTATTGCAGATGTCAAAGTTAAATACTCATGTGAGAATCCAATTAGGGCTTTTCAGAGTACTTCCATGAGACAACTGAAATAGAACAGCTTCACAAATATATTCTGTGTACACCCTTTCAGCAATTTGGAATGCAGGACTTCATTTTTAGAATTCTCTTCATTTATACTGAAGTAAACACTTGGATAATGAAGTCCATCCATGTTTAGGAGAAGAAACAGTTATTTGGGGAAACTATGGCTGTAATTCCACAAGTACATTTTTTACAGGGAGCACCAAGTGCTGTTTAAGTGGTTACTGACTTACATGGCTTCTATGATAGTTACGGGTGTTGTAAAGATCTTACAAATGGTGTTTCTGTAGCGGTTTTTACAGAGACATGTTATGCACAGCAGATGTGTTTTGTCACCTGTTGAGCTATGAAGAAGCACTGTAGAGCACAGAACCAGGACCCTCACTGCTGCTTTTCAGAAACACTCTTGTCTGGCAATTGGCTTTGCTCCTTGAGTTGATGTGCAGGGTCTGCTGAGTGAATGTATTGCTTAGATGGATTGGATGTAAAGTACTGCCTACACTGGAAATACTAGTCGTGAAAAAATGTACAGATAACTTTCAAATGTATAAAGTATTTGGTACTCTGTATAAACATATGATTTTAATAAAACTGTTCTTATTATAAGCTGAAATAAAAATGTATTTACAGAGAAGGCCACATGGCAGGAGGGAGAATTCTAGCTAATCTGTAGAAAGATTTGATAGTTTTGGGATGTTTTAGTGCATGAAAGATTAATGATTTTGAAGTAAATTGCTGTTGTGCACACAGGACTTCTTATTCTCTAGACCACAGAGCATATGCATATGTTTGTTGTGTATGTGTATATATATATCCATGAGGTAATTATTTCTGAATAGTGAGCCCTTTTTAAGTGGTAAAATTATTCTTATCATTCTGGGTTGTTTAGGGTTTTTTTGTTAATGAGTGAGTTAATTTCACTCTACCCAGCTATTGGTTGTAATTGTGTTCTCAGCATGATCATCTGCAAATGATACAATATAAATCCATAACACTTTAAAAAAAAAACCAATATCACACCTAGAACTCAATGAAGGCCACTTTAAAATCCATTCCAGAACTTAAAAGAAAGAGAAAGAATGAAGTGTTAATATTTATTTGTGAATGCAGCTAATTTTATTCTTACCGTGTCTTATTTGGTGCTATGGCAAAAACTGTGATTTATTTTGCTCTGTTAATGCATATATATCAAATTCTCAGCTGCTGTAAATGTGTGCAGGCTCACTCAATGAGAATGCCGACTAAATCTTCAAAGAAAGTCCTTTATAGGCTATATTGTAGGTGGGGCTGCCATTGCTATCTATTAAAGTGGTCTGACTTTCATTATAAGTCCCTGTTATAACTTTGCCAAAATTTAGCTCTTTAGACTGCAAGTTTTTTTGGGTTGGGTTTTTTCCCCCAGTTTGTGTATTTTGACAATGTTAAGAAAGGAAACAAAATCTGGTTTTGCTCATGTCCACATAATTTCATAGATTTGAATTATGGAGAAATTTTATTATATATATATTTTTAGTTGTATAAAGGCTTAAATTTTGATGCTCTACAGGCTATATGTCTGTCCTGTTGCTTAGGAGGGACTTCAGGTATAATCCTGAAGATTTTTTTCTGACTTTTTGCTAGTAGTTTGGAAAACAGCAGCCAAGAGGAGTGAGGCAAAGGAAGATTAAGAAAAGTAACTGGGAGAGGAGTAAAGAACTGAGGAGATCTGATAGCTGAAAATATAGAGTATATTAGTTGTGATTCTCTGTCACCTCTTACTCTGTCTAAAGTAATTTCACTCAGAAACTTTTTGTGAGACTGAGGTGTCCTTGACCTGTATCATCTTTTCACCAAATTGTCAGTCCTATCAAACCTGTGGTGTTTGACCCAAGAAAAAGGTAAAACTCACTCTTGTGTCTTGTTCAGCTGTGCATGTAGTTACCATACTAGTTTTGATTATGCTGGGTAGTTTTTTTCACAGAACACTTTCCATAGCTAGTGTGGGCTGTGTGGAATGAGCACAGTCCATAATGATTACTTATTAAATTAAGCTGTTAGCTGTGTCAAATATTGCTTTATAGCAGTGCTTGCAGCACTTAAAACCCATGTAATTAGTAAAGCAGGAAGAAAATTATATCATGATTAAGGATAAACATACTCAAGAATGATGGTAAGTGCAGTATTAAGAATATACTTCATGGCAAACATTGGCCAGTGTACACTGAATGGGTTCAGTGGAAAATGGTACGTAATCAGAAAATCTTGATATCACTGTCCGCATAATAAGGATATAGAATGGACTGAGATGACTTGCACAGATTACTTTCCTAACTTTTGAACAGTCATTTTAGAAACTTTACTGATAGTCCTCTAACTACTTTTGGAAAGTACTATACAAGTAACTGCAATGAACTTTTCATTTCAGAACGTTTCAGAGACCATGTGTTTATAATCTATCATGTAAATAAAAAAAAAAGTTAAAGATTTTCTCATGTGGAAATTCCACTATTAATCTATTGACATTAAAATTTGAAACACTGTTTCCACCCCAGGATATAAATTGTGGGTTACTAAAATTTTATTTGGTTTCAAAAGCCTTAGGTGAATAAAAGATGTATCAATAAAACAGTTTAGATAATGCTTTCAGGATATTTGAATTTTTAAGTTGGACATAAAGAAGCTGTAGTAAGAGAATACGTCTAGAAATGAAACGCCACTCCAATCCTTAGAGTTAGAACATTATTCTTATTTTTTAGTAAGGGACATCTTACTATTGCTCAGCCTCCTGTTGAGGAACACAATGCTTATCTAACTTAACTAGTTTCTAACTGAATTTAAGAAACCTAAGTATTTTTTTCACCTAATGATATAAATGATAAATATTACTGGGGCAGCAATCTCTTGGTAAAAGATTACTCCTACAGTAATGGTTTCAGGACGTTAATTTCAAGCAGGGCTATTTTAGTGATAAAACAGCACAAAAGGGCATGACCTGTTTCTCATCCTTATTGGTAAAAGCTTTATGTATGAAATAGCACAACAGGGTAATAGAGAAAATGTATGAAAAGTAAATATTATGTTTTATTGCTACCCTCAAGCATGAAGTTTCAAACAAGGCTGCTTGGCTTCACTAATTTGCATAACATGTCAACAACCTGAAATAAAAATTGTATGAGAAAGAGAAAGATATAGATTATGAAAATCTTCAGTGGGGAAAGAAACCAGCTAGTTTCCAGAGGGGATTTTCAGTTTTGGTTCGGATAGGAGAGAGAGAGATGCTGAAAATTATGCTTTGTTATTGATGCTCTGTGAGTTCAGTTAAATCATTATGTGCCATCAGCATGGATACATTGTTAGACAGCCAGGACTGGGTGTTGGTTTTGGGGGGGATTAGGGTGGTTGTTGTTTTTTTTTTTTGTAGGTATTAGGAAAAGTTTTGGATCTCCTATTATACCAAAGTGACCTCACTACTTGAAGTAGTCCCTGTTTCCACTCTCACAATTGCCATTACTGACCAGAAGTTACTTCTGGATTTACCTTTAAAAAAAGGCAAACAAAAGGTTAACTAAAACCCATGACACACACAAAAGAAAACCCACCTGGAAGAGTGTATTATTCTGTTAAATCTAGAAGAAGGATATACATGGAAAAGGTAGGATGGGTCCACTTCTGTGATTGCCCATATTACACTAGGAATATACTTGAATCTGCAGAAAAGACTTGTTGTCACAATGCCTAGTGAGAATGTGACTGCATTACTGCCCTGATCCTGTCGCTTAACATTTTATTGGAACTTTGTTGTTTCTTCCTCTTCCCTGCCACATGTATGAGCAATAGGCCTTTGTAAAGTGGAGTTTCCTGCATGTGACTTCATGTATTGTGCAGTAGTCTTTCTTAACCAGTGAGAACTTTGGGATAATTTTTCTAAGCACTGGCAGTCAAAATCAGAAACAGAAAGCAAGAATCACTGAAAAATTCCATGCATTAACTAAATATTATTCTGGGGAAAGGGAATCTTCATATTTTTTTGCTTCAGGGCTCTCATCAAACATGTGTCTTGCATTACCTTTCACTAAATATCTCTTTGACTGTTTTTGCTTGTGTTAAACAATCAGGAACAAATTTGGCATGTAGTTTGTTTACTGCTCAACAATGAGGACCACTCAACAATTAGAAAGTTTGTCCTAGACTTCAGGCTGCAGATAATATCTCTAGCTTCCTTTTTATTTATTTTTTTAAAATTTGTTTAAAGCAGAGTTCCAGAATCCAGACTAAAAAGGAGCTGTATATTGTGTCTGAGGCTTTAGATCTTGTAGAGATTGGATTTATCGAACTTTTGTTGTTCTGCCTTTAAATGGCGTCACTCGTCTGTAGCCTGTAGGCCCAGACTATGCAGCTGATTTATTTTATTGTTTGACTTTTAAATGTGGGAATTGCTTCAGGCATTTATGCTAATATTCATATTTTCTGAATTAGTGTTGTATTGTTACAGCCATTCTATTGGAGGAAACTCTAGTATTCATGCAATTGACTGAAATGGGAATGAACTGCATAACAGAGATTAGTATAAAGGTTGACATAAACCCTACACTTTAAATAAAACCAGACAAAATTGGTAGCTACTATGTGAAACTGCTTTATCTATTACTGTTCTGCACCCATTCACCTGGCAGTCCTGCTCTTTGTCACTCTTTTGATACCATCATGGTTCAGAATTTTGGCAGCAAAAATAACTTATTCTTCATATGGACAATGGCTTTTTTGTTTTGTTTTGCTTCTAATCACTGTCAAGATGTGACACTCAGCAAACAATTATTCTCCTGTCTATCAGCTCACTTTCAGAAAAAGCAACTTCTTTTTCCTGCTACCTTTTAAGCCAGGACTTGAAAGGATCTACTAGGTCCCTAAATTTGGTCTGACAATCACATGGTCTGACAATCAGTGACAGCAATCACGTTCTAGCTGGCATGAGAACATGGTTAATTTATTTGGTTCTTTTTCTCTAGTGTTCTTCCCCTTGTTGTATTTGTAAGCCTGATCTTAGTAGCTCTCTGAGCTTTAGAATGCTGATGGAAGATAGAAACTGTGACTACACAATGTGAAGCAAATACAGCATTACAGGAGTGATGAATTAGAAGTGGGAGATTCCCAAGAACAGACTTTAATTCATCCCTGCTCTTTGGGCCTTCAAGAGGGAACAGTGTAGTTCTGCTTCCTTTGGAAAGGTCAAGTTGGTTCTCTAGGTAGGTTCACACCTGAATGCAGTTGTAATTTTTTTTGGTAAAAGACCACTTAACAAAGATATTTTACTCTCAGTTTTCTTCTTTTGTTTTGTTTTACTCCTGGACAACATAGTATCCAGCATCAGTTCCATTTCTACTTCATTTTTGCAGAATCTGAGTGACAGGAAACGTACAAGCTTACTTCAGATGAGCTCTTGCCGCTTTGTGTAACTATTGTTTTCTGATAGCACTTTTGCTATGAGTTTGCATTTGATTTTAAATTCACTTTATTTGTTAGCTTTGGGATAGTTTTCTTGTTCAAAATAAAGTCAACAAAGGACTCCCATTATATGCTGACACCAGCGAGTTAAAGTTATGCTATTAATACGAGATGTTTCAGACTTGAGCAATAACGATGAGAGCTGAAATCAATAGCTCCCCCAACATCTACCATACCAAATTCAGTCTTTTTGCTGTTGTTGGAATAGACAGCTTTAAGGTGAAGTTTTTGAACTTTTGTTATGTAGCATACCGCATTGTTTCTTTGTGTTGCTCTTCCTTTTCTGCAAGTATGGTTTAGTAGCAACATCAGTTGAAGAAATTCTGTTCTTTTTGAAATTTTGAACCCCTTGTCTTGTTTTTTTTGATAGAATGAAAGATACTTGTTTGGTTTCTATTACGGATTGCAACTTAATTGTTAGAAAGATTTGATCTATACCTTGCTACCCAAGATCTACTTTATTTTGTAATCCTTTTGTAGCTGCAAAGCAAATCAATAACAGCTTCTCTTTACAAGAATAAAATTTTGTATTGACCCAGCTTTATCCCAGTTCCAGGCTTAAATGAAATTTACATTCTGTTTAAAAAATATTTAGAGTGGTTATAGCCTATTAGAAGACTAGTGTAGGTTATCCTAATTATATTTTTCTGAATTACATTAGTTTCCCCTTTGAATTCAGAAAAATCTGTCTATCCTATCCTATTTCAGTCCATTTGACTTCAGTTTTAAATTCCTAATAGTATATTACATTTGCATAGGAATTTCTTGCTAATTTTTGACAGGTGGTATCAGTAGCTTTGCCTTGAATTTAGGTCTTTAACCTTGTGAACATCAGTTACTATGTACTTGTTTTCTAATCTTAAAATTTTTGGTTAATGAGCAGTATTTTTGCTGTTGAGGCATCCCACCTCAAAAGAGAAGAGAACACACAGGTGTGCAGATGCCCATGGTCAAAAAGGAATGACAAAAGTCAGGAGGTCTGTAAAAGCTTACAAAGTTTTATTAGCAAATTATACACTTGTCATGGAAATTGATACGTTATTCCCTTATCTTCCAGTATAATAACACAGTGGTGGGTTTTGAATAAAGGGGTAGAGTGAGAGAGAGAAATTGGAGAAAGGAAGGGAGAAAGATCACCAGTCCTTGCTCCAGTGTTGACCCAGCTAATGGGATGTCCTGGAGTCTCCAGAGTCCTGGAGAATGCATAACTGAGGTTCATGGGGGTACCTATTTATAGATAAGTTTTCCCTGCCCTGGAGATAAGTTTCTTGCTCTCTATGCAAAACAGTTATAATGCACAGTTCATTTCTCCAGACCTTTCTGGAAATGGGTTGGAGGGCTTTGGGGGGGTCTCTGGTGTCTTGATCCCTGACTACTGGGTTGGCTTTTGGTCAACGATCCATGCCCTTTTCTCGACCTCATTCCTGCATGTGCACTGTACCGTGTTGTGCTTATTTCCAGGAGCCAGAATAAGACTTCTGTCCCAGAAAATTGCTCCCCTACCCCTGCATGGCCCCCTTCTCCAGCCACATCCTGTTACTTCTCACAGCATGTTATTACCAAGGATCCTTGGTTGGCCGCACAGCGATCTGGCTATTCGTGTTTGAGACATAGACATTAGCCCCTTAGCTTCAGGGCTTCTACTGCTGTATTTTCACTCCACTGAAGCTAGTTTGGCATCTGTGAGGAAAGGGGGATGAAGTATCTTCATAATCAATAGTTATGAAGTTTTAAAAAGGGAAAAAGTAAAATTAAACAATTGGCCAGCCAACCACATCCTCAGAAAACCTATACTGTAAGTACTGTGAGTTTCTCAAGTTTCCTTTCCTAAGTAGTTCCAGTGGCAGAGTTCTGGGTCAGAATTTTCCTTCTCTTCTGCTGTTCAAACATCAGTGTACAAACCTGTGTCTGAAAATATAAATGAATCAAATTTGCAATGAATCAGTGAATCACAGGGCAAACATCTTCTGGGTACTTTTATGAATTTTTAAGGTGTGAATTGGATCATGAAATTCTTTACTCTGGCTGAATTAATTCTATTTTTTCTAACCTCATTTCTATTAATTAATTTTTAAATAATTTTGCCAGTGTGGCTGCAGATAATACAGCCTCTTGGTGCTACAACAGGAGCTGTGTAACTTGAAAAAATATGTATATGCTTCCTGACTTTATCTTACAGTTATAATTATCTGGCTTTTCTTTTTTTCCTCCAAGCGACTCACAAAGGTTTTCATCAGTGTGCTTAGTACAGTGTAAAACTCAGCAACCTAAGTAGATTAAATATTAACCTCTTCCTTCTATGCAATGGTTGTATCTCTGCATTGAAAAGAATTTCATCTAGAATCATGTAGTTTTACAGATAAGATCCTTTTCTGGCATTACTTGTTTCCCCTAACAATGATATAAAATTTACATCAAGTTGAATTCAAACAACTTAGAGCCCTATGGAAGACAGTCTGTGAATTTCATGCTCCTTTTATGCTTGCGAAACCAACACGTATGAAACGCTGTTTTAATCACTGATTTTAACCCCCTAAAGCAAGACATTTTGATGGCATGATTTTGGGTTTGTTTTTTTTTTCTATTTTGAAAATAAGAAAGCTTTTTGACCTTTTATATTCCTCAAAGTGATCAAAGAAAACCCCAATGTGTACGTGGTTATTTTGATTTTAAAACAAAATTCATATTGGCGCCTACTACGTCAAACATTCAAATAAAATACAAATTCTCACAGTTTTAACTTACATCAAAGATGGAAATCATTGTGTGGTTTTGGAAACCAAAGCAATTCCAAGATAGACACAGTTGGAATTTTTTTATTTGACAGCGTGTTTCATACACTTAGTAACATCAGTGTGAAGTAAAGTGTGCATTCTAATGAAGTAGGAAGACCAGGGGAACCTTTATAGTGACTCTTTTAGGATTAAATTCAACTAGGTGACACAGTTACATATGCTTGTAATAGATTTATACAGCAGAGGCAAACTTGAAAAATAATAAATTTGCTCATTTTCAGATGTATATGTAGAATAAAAAGAGCTATTTCTTGAATATGTCGTTAGTAATGCAAACTATCTTGTATATTATCCTGCAGATTGATAATAATAGTTGTGTTTCTTTTGGCAGGTTGTCAAGTTGTTAAGTAACAAAAGATCTCAAGCTGTTGGAATATTAATGTCTAGCCTTCATTTAGACATGAGGGACATTCAGCATGGTAAGTGAAATAACTATTGATTATTGTTAGATCACATAATTAATAATATGGAAATGCTAAATATTTATATCTTTTGATATGTAAAATAAATTAATATGACGCCTTTTTTGCACTATTTTTTCTGAAAATAGCTTGCTCTGGCATTTATAATTCCCCTTTCAACGTCAGCTGTATGAGTGGTATAAAATACAGGCAGTATGATTTTTGGTCTTTTTGAGGAAGAAAGAATGATGTGTTGTTTATTTTAATTCAGATAACCTTGGGACATATCCAGAAAAATGAATTATAATATTTAATTTATTTGCTTTATAAAATAGTTCCTATATTTGGGTTAGCACACACTGTGGACTTCTTTCATCTTCACCAGCATTTTTTACAAAGTGAGATCTTTTAGGGGAGTGTAATACTTTTCACATTTATGCTAAGAGACAGTAGTGCAAAAAGGTGAAAAGTGGAATTGCATTTATATTCAGAGCATCCCTTATGTTTCCCAAAGGCTTTGGATAGATTTGAAGCAGATTGAATTATCCTGTGAAGTGCCAGCCTATCTATTAAATAAATGTGGTTTGAAGTATAACACAGACTTCATAAATCACAAAAACATCTTGTGAACTTTCTAGGCTACGTATTTACAGCCATGCATTCAGTTTACTATGATTTGCTTATTTTGCAAAATTAATCATAAATAGAACAAATTTGAGAGTGCTCTGTCAGCTAGTGAGTAACTCTTAATCACAGTTTTAAGGTTTTATTAAACTGTTTTGATGGTTATTAGACTTCCTCAAGCTGAAGCGCTTAAGATGGTAGTCATAGAGCAAGGCGCCAGTACTGGCGCCAAGAAGTACTTGGTATTTCCAAAGCTGGCAGATGTAGTTCAGTTAAGTCATAGAGCAAAATCTGAAAACAATGATATGGTCCTTTCCTTCAGTCAAATACTCAACTTGGTTTCAGTTAATAATGAGAACCTTATGAAAAAAGGAGTCCGCCTAACATCTGTGTCTGTGGTAAAGCCAACACAAGTTCATTGAAAATTTGCTTGCTTAACATGCAACACTAACAATAACATGGCATGAATGTCAGTAGTTGAAGGGGTCAAACAATATTATTCTTAACCTTTATCCTATTACAATATTAAGCACACATGATCATCTAAAAGCTGTGTGCAGATTTTGTATATTCCTTTTTCAATAGCTGTTTTCTAAACCCAAAAGTCTTTGCAAAAGGAAATTTAATAGTTTTTTATTCCCTTGCTGTGCAGAAGTGGTTGAACAAACAGGAGAAAACTTTTGTCTTGTGGGGTAATTGTGAAAATGGTTGATGCTAGAAGTCTTTTTTTTTTTTCCTTTTTNTTTTTTTTTCTTTCTTTTTTTAAGAACATAAAATAGGCGTGGAGAAAAAGTGGTGAGGAGCAGGAAATAAATTTGCATGGTGGGGGAAAGGAAAAGAGAGATCTCACCCAGCAATATTTCTGGCATCAGTCACTCCATGCAGAGGTCTCTGAGTGATCTAAGCATAGAGCCCATGCAGAAATTACAGAATCCCAACCCCAAGTATATAGCTTTACCTTTCTGTATGCAACGTTTTTAGTTCCTTATTAAAAAGAAAGGTTTTTACACATTTTTGAGTGTTACAACATTTTAGGATATTCTGCTGCAATTTGAGTATACTAACAAGAATGTACTAACAAAAATTCAAATAATGATCGAGTGCCTGAATTAACAAAAATGATCAGTTGATGTATTTGCATCTTTTTACATTATTATTTAAGTAGTATGGCAATGACTACAGTAAAAAATGTAATCAGTGTTTGTTGTCCCCTGGCCCAGGGGTTTAGTAGCGGTCTTGAGTTTTTTCCATGTTTGATGTACACTGACATGTAAATTTACACATCTCTCATTCAGTACAATATAGGCAATGTAAGCAATAAGTAAGAAATGCAATTAAATGAAACTTCACCCTGTCCCCCCTGACAATTTGTGGTACTAGACAACCTACAGCTTTCTTGTAAATATTCTCTATATCAAACATAAAGAGTATGTTTAGGATGCAGTGTTCATGAAAATTGCAGAAATGTAATTTTTTTTTTTTTTTTACTGGCCTCAGAAAGGCATCCAGAAGGAGAGAGAAATTTTCAATGCAGTGTGATATTCCATTTCTTGTTTTGCATGCTACTTATTGTGTTCTATTTTTCTGGTGCTTTAGAAAAATTTTCAAGTTCTACATGAACAGAAGGGAAAACAATTATGCTGGGTACTAATCCACCTAATAAACTTAGGATTTCAAGTTGTAAATCATATTGTGTTTAGATGAAGACCTTAAAATAGCTTGAGACCTGGTCAAATGTTGTATTTAATGTCTTGTAAAATTTTTGTTCTTTAGTTGATGTTTTTGGAGTATTTTTATTTGCTTTTTAAGATACAAAATATGATGAAATATTGTCTGCAAGAATATTGTCTGCATATCTGATCCGATGTGGCATTTAATAGAAGATCTCAGTATATTGTAATACATCTTAAATAGATTCCTTTTATTATATGGTTGTTAAGTGCCTGCTTGTAGAATTGCATGTCTGCTTCCAGCTTGAAAACAGACAAATGACAGAGCCTGTCTGCTTTTAAAATATTTTTACAGTGTGGAAGGAGTAGTTGTAATAATCAAAGTACATTTGTTCTGAACTCTAGTGAGTCTTTCTAGTAGTGCTTTAAAGTTTGCTAGGTTAATTTTTGTTGTTATGGGGGTTTTTTAAGTAGATTCTAATTGCTAACAGAACTCCCATCTACTTTATGCAGTCAAGGCTAGAACTGTAAGAACTGTTGGTCTCTTTAGCTGCAGTGCCACTTCTCTGTTACTAGTACAAAAATTAGTACTCGTGGTTTCTCTGATTTCACACGAGGTTTTACTGATGCTTGGGTTTTTTCTGCAATCATCTATCAACTATGCAAAACACTTTATCCAGGCATTTTTCTTGCTGTTGTGTTTTCACTATACCGCAAATATCCTTTATCCAGTATGATGTTCCCACTGGAAATATTGCTGTATTTGGCTGCATGGTATGGTCAATGCTTGAGAAATGCCAAACAAGCACTTTGTACCTCTTTTTCCTTTATAGTTCAGGTTTTCTTCCTAGAGTAAAAGACATGGGGTTTAACATTAATATTTTGGGGTTTTTTCTTAAATTTTCGGAGATGCAAGGTGTGCTCAAATTAGAGATACAAGATTCTGCTTTAACTGCATAGAGTAACCTATGATGAACACACTATACATTAAAATATAATTCCATGTTAAGCCTGTGTCTGCATTTAGGGACAATGTCTTGTGAATAAAGTATCTCTTTTTGTTCAAATTGTCTGTCAGCACTTGAAATGTAACAACCGTTTGAAATTGCAGCCATGTCGCAGATAGTAAGTTTGTCAGTGCGTTCCCCAGTCCCCTTGTTTATAAAGAAACAGTGTATCTTCCTGTGCGTTTTCAACTCATAATAAGTGCTATAAGACTAGCAAAAAGTTCTTCTGTGTGCGTCTGAAAATAGAAGGAAAAAATTAAACTGAAGATGTCATCCAGGAAAAAAGGCAAATTTGGTATTTTGTGCAGCTCAATATTACATTTATTACACAGTGAGATTTTTACCTAGCATTTATTTCATATATGGAAATTATTCCTTGGCACACCAAAATTGCCTTAGTTCTAAGCATGCCTTGTAAATGTTGAAAGTAAAAGTCTGTCAAAAAGGGAATATGCAATTCTTTGTCTTTTGAAGTTGTCTGTTATCTTTTCCAATTCACTAAGTTTCTCTCAACAAGGTTTGCTCTCCAGGCACTGTGTTGCTACTATACTCTTAACTATTTTTCTGTAAGGTTTTGCATAGCACCTTGTGGTTGCCCTGGCTCTGTTGGAAGTAGTTTGGAGATTTCTGCCTCTGAATTTTGGATTATTTTTTCTCTTTATTTAATAAGTAATTTTTTTCTCCCCTCTCTGAGACACTGGTAGTCTGCAATACTGGATGGAGCTACCTGTCCCACTCTGGTATCTGCAGGGGTTGAGGGAGAAGGAAAGCCAAGACACTGTCTATTACAGGCCTCAAAAAAGAAGGAAATAGGAAAAACAGTTACAGAAAGTGCAGGCAGATTCATCTAACAGCTGGTAAAAACCAACCTTGTAATCTGGACTTGAGCTTATTTTACTGGAAGTTGTGTCTGCAGCAAAGTTTGTTCTGCTAACAGCAGTACAACTTTGAACAACAAACATATTTTCTGCCCTGAATTCAAGACAGATGTGCAGGAAGTGAACAT
This sequence comes from Machaerirhynchus nigripectus, assembly GCA_013397975.1. NCBI lineage: Eukaryota > Metazoa > Chordata > Aves > Passeriformes > Dicruridae > Machaerirhynchus > Machaerirhynchus nigripectus. The sequence goes on along the minus strand of VZRQ01009368.1, from coordinate 1,826,238 downwards.
ACTTTAAATGTTAGCAAGAAAAACAAATGTTTATTCTTTAGTATTTGACTATTAGTGACAAAAGAACAAGAGAAAATCTTGGGTTTGTTTTCTTACTTGACGACTCATGCTGACATGTAGAAATGATGAGCAAGGAGAGACTCTGTCAAAGGTTTAACTAAATTATTTCCCTGGAGAAGGATGATAAAATTTCTCTTACACTGCATTACTTCAATGTTCTGTGTAGGAATTATTCATGCATTGAACTATCACGTAGACTGGGTCCAAGAGATGCTCTAAATGGAAAGCAATCAGGAAAGAATGACTGAATATCTGGAAAATAAGACTCAGGATTAGTTTATTTTATAGAAAGTCCAGAGGTGATCTAAGCATTATTTATCCTAACAACGTGTGTGTACAAGCACAATCATTTGAAACTTTTAGTACCCATTTTTCACAAATATTTCATTACCTTCCTAAAAGACATCTTACTGATTAAACAAGTTATGAGGACAAAACAGTACATCATTGGATCAAGTTATTTGGCCACTGTTATACTAGAACGTATAAGTAAACATGCTGCCCAGAATTGTTATTTTTGTCCATTTAAGTTATGGGAAAAAACGTTGGCTGTAGGAAGATATGAAGACCTTTTTTTCTGTTAGGTGGCAAGTCTGTATTTCTCTATTAACCTAATGATAAATAAAGTGATTGCAATCAGTGCAGATCAATTACAAAGTTTGAAACTTTACCTGTTACTTTTGGTTTATTAGTAGAGAATTGAATTTTTTTCAATATTTCTCTTTTTTTCTTAATCAAATATTGTGCATACAAACACCCAAAACCTTAAAAGATTATGGTTTAAACTTCCCCTCTGATAGCCTTTACAACACCTGTTTAGATTCTTCAGAGACACACACAAGTAAAGATTGGTTTGATTCAGCATTTTTCTGTCTTGGGTACTAGCACTTCCTCAGAAGTTCACACCATAATTCTGAGTCTTATTCCTCTATTTCTTCTTGACTTTAATTATGACCATATTTATTATATTATGCCTCCTGTTAGATTGTGTACTTCCATGTGTTACTTGCTTATACGTGCTTTACAAGCTCCTATTGGGAAACTATTGGTAAGGAAAACAATGGAATACACAAAATGAATTTTACAGAATACAGACTAGAGTTAAATTAGAGTGTCACACATTTGTATTGCTGCAGATGTTTCTGTTGCTTTGATGCTGTTACTATGCCCACAGTGTTCTGTATTGAACAGTGATTTTGGAGCCCTTGTCTGGTGATTCTTGTCAGATGCAGTTAGGGAAGAAGAACAGCAAAGATCCTTGGAGACAGGTGGAGTTTCCAGTGGATGTGGCATAAACCCCTGAGCTATGGGTGAAGGTCCTGAAAGCCAGTCCTGCGTATTTAATGCATGCCCCATGTCCTCTTTCTATCTTCTAAGATTTTATGAAACTTAGTTTACAGTGACCAGAGGTCAATAAAGCAATAGCAACAGTTGTTAAGGGAAAAATACAACTTCAATAATAATTTTCTTTTAATATATGTGCAATACATCAAAATAATGAAGGACGGAAATATTAATATCATCAAGAAAGGAACTGAATGCTTTATGTCATATATCTCTGTAATTTACACTTTAAAAAATTCATAGAATTACACCAGTTTTTTCTATAATGCAAAATGCATTTTAAAGAAAATAAATTTAGGGCTTTAAATGAGGAAAATAATATTGAGTTTTCTTCACAATATTTGAATCATCAGAGACTAATTACTGCCACATTGGATAGTTTGGATAATTAAAGATTTTTGTTGTTGTTAAGAACATATGAATGTAATTTCATAGAGAAGTTTTGCAAGAAAATGTAACTGCATTGTCTGTCTGTTGTTTCAGTTGAAACCGTGCATTTTTTCCTTGCAAGTCTGATCTAACCGAAAATTTGAGAGAAAAGTTTCAGGAAAGTTCTTTTCTCCGAAAGGAAAAAAAGCAGTACTGTTATTTATCATTTGCATGTTGTGTACTTACTCAGAAGAGAGATGATTACAAAATTCCTAGCATAAAAGCTACAAAATGTGTGCTATTAGCATTAATACCATGTAAAAATTGGGTGGGGGAGGGAGGAAAAGAACACCTTGTCTCTCTTTTATAGCAGAAAGAGTTTCCACTGGTCATACTTTTACATTGCTGAAATACATAGAGTTTTTAGCGTTATTAAAATTAAGAAATCCCTATTCATTAAGAAATTCCAATAATAGTTACATATTTTTCCTTTAAATCGAAATGGTTAGAAGAAAAGGATGTTTGCCACAACAATTTGTTTGTGCTTTATGTGTTTTTAAATTTGAATACATTTATACATACAAAAAATTTGTATTCAAAAATTAATGCCACATATATATATAGATGCTAGCAGTTTAAATAAAAGGTATTTAAAATGGGGATTTAGTAAAACTTGCAACAAAAACTGGTAAATATCTCTTTTTTTATTCAGTGTACCTGTAACTGTATTTTTCTTATCAGACTTTTAAAAAAATCAATTAAAACTATATGTTATATTTGGCCAAGTCCAGATCTGTCTAGCTTTGTACCTGATCTCCTCTGTAAATAATCAGAAAATAAAAACAAGCTGAGGTGAGTGGCACTGACCGCTCATTATCTAATTTTTGTAGGTCTCTTATCTTATTGCAGTAGTTCACCTCAAACTGAAAAGTTTATTTGGAACAGCTTACATACATGTTTTCTGTTCTTTTAATTTTTCCTTGTCACCAGTCTACATCCATGATTCTTTTTCTCTTTGCCATTGAGGTGACTGACTAGCTCTGCATGCTGCTTTCAAGATCTGTGCACCATATGCTTGTGCCAAGATGTCAGAGCATCTTCTTTCAGGCTCTGTTTTTTCTGTATTGTTGCTGATGTTTTGTTTGCCCTTCACTGTTGCTAATTTTTGAGCTTATTTTTTCAGAGAACTATGAAAAAAACTGACTTGTCTTTTTGGGGTAGCACTTTTGTTAATTTTGTATGCATTACAGGACTTTTACAGTCTGGGTTCTTTTTTTTCCGGGGTACTTTGCATGTATTGACACTGATTGTTTGAGAGATCCTTTTGTATGTGTTTGTGGTCAGCTTTTAAGTGGTGTTACTATCTGAGAACATTGACACCTCATGTTCATTAAACAGCACAATGACCTGCAGAGGTCCTAGAAAGGCTTTTTTGCTACAAATTTCTACTTTGAAAAATAACAATCATTTTGGTAATTGATTTTCTTTCTTTCTTTCTTTCTTTTTTTTTTTTTAAGCAGGTTTTGGTTTTGGTTTTTTGGGTTTGTTTGTTTGTTTGTTTGTTTGTTGGTTTGGGTGTTTTTAATCAAAGTAGGCGTTTCCTCTTATACCATGATAGCATACATTTTTCTGAAACCTTAGATAAGGATAGTGAGGAGCCTTTTGCAAATTCAGTATTAACCTGATCATTCTTACCTGAGCCTTTGTGGACACTCCATTAAAGCAGTACTATTTAATTTGTTGCTCTTGAGTGCTGACTACAATTTTGTGTTACTTTGCTTTCTCATTACATTGGTTTATCTGTATGTTGTTTAAAAAACCTGTTTTTCTGTATAATACATAGGCATTTTCCAGGCATAAAAATCAGATTGGCTGGTTTCTAGTTTCCAGTATCATCTCAGAAATCCTCTTAAAATTTTCATTTGTAGGTTCTGAGGCTTGTGCAATTTGAGACAGTGCCCAAAACATATCACTTGAGAAGCACAGAACTCGTCTGAGAACCTCTTTGACCTTTTCTGTGGTTGTGAATCCTTGCACAAATACTTTGTTTAACCTTTTCTGATTCTCTTTCTTTTGTGCTCTTTTTACAGCCAGATTATCTGCATGCCCAGCTGTTTCCTGTCAGGCTTCATACATGTGATGTGTTTGAAAACAGTTTTATTACTAGCTTTATGCATTTGGCAAGTTGGGTTTAGACCTTTTTTGTTCTCATCTAATTTACATTGAACTTACAAGATTTTGCTTTTTGTTTTCTTTGGCTGATTTCCACTTTTGAAGAGTGTCTTTTATTTAGAGGTGTCCCCCATGCTCTCAAACGTAATCATATATGTGATTTTGAGGAGTAGTAATATTGGGGATGTGAAAAGATAAGGGAGGGAAAAGGCTGCATTTAAATTTATCAGTTGACTTTTTTTTCCACTGTGCCTCTAATGAAGTGTCTTTAAGCTTTCTTCTGACCTTCAACCTTTTTTGGCTTTGAACTATCCTCTCATTTTAAGGTAATTTCTGGTCGCAAAATCTGAAGTTATGGTGCTACTCCTAAAAATCTAATTCCCTGATCCTATAGAGGAATTTATAGAATTATAGAGGTTGGTTTGGTTATAGAGGAATTACAGAGGTTGGTTTGGTGTCTCCAACTGTTTTGTACTTCATTCAGAAGTAGATCAAGTTTTACTTCAGCTCTTTTGGTAAATCTGCCTAGTTGCTTTGAGTAACAACTAATAATAACTCTAGCCTAAAATTTAGACTCCAAATGATGGCTCAAACAGTACGGTTAACAGATGAAACCTTAGACCAGTATGTTTTCTATGTGGCATATTGTCTTACACCTAAATGGTAATATACCATTTAGGAGTCATTATTAAGATGCTTGTTGAGTGATCTGTAATAGGGCACTGACTGTGGTTTTTTATATTTAGGCGTGAACTTCCTCCACAGGGAACGGGGTAGACCTTTTACAACCAGTTGCTCTATCTTACCCGGCTAATGCTCCCTTCGGTATTCGCTGCCCCTCTTCTGCTGTAATGCTTTGTGGCACCATATACAGCCTTACATTGTTAGTGTCACACTGCTCACCGTCCTTCTGTTCCATTCGGAACAGGCACCAGTAAATGTAAATCTCCCCTTTGCAGATGTTAGATGCCTGGAAACTAACATCATTCACACAGCCTGGCCTTTACCCGCTGAGCTCGGCTTACCTGGGCCGCTGTGCTGCCTCGCCTCCCTCGCTCATGCCCGCACCGCGCTCCTCCCCGGGCGGGGCCGTCCCGGCCTCTCGCACACCCCGGGGCCGNNGCCGCCGCCGGAGGAGCTCCGCCGCCCTTCCCGGGAGACGCCGGCCTGGCTGCCGGCAGAGCTGAGTCGCTGCCCCGGCGCCCGGGCTGCGCCGGGCAAGGCGCTCGACCTTGCGGCTCCGCGGCGCGCTGCCTCTCGGCGCAGTCCTCACGCAGGGAATAGCTCCTTTAAAAAGTACCTCCGAGTGTGAGGAAGAGAAAGCATGATGCGAAGATGGTAGA
>VZRQ01009368.1:1740554-1820919 GCA_013397975.1 Machaerirhynchus nigripectus | reverse complement strand
GTGGCTTGTTTGCTGTGTCCATGCATCATCCATGATAGGGGAGGGTAAGAAAGAGTGCCGGGGAAATGATGGTATTCTGCTTAGCCTGAGTGCCCACTGCTCCTCATGCTGCAGTCAGTATGTTGGTGTTCCTGTATCTGTCACTTTATGGGGTACCTGGATTTCTCCTACTTACTGATTTCTCTTCTTTCTCTTGTTCTGTTGTTATCCGCAGGCAATGCAAAATCAGGATAATATCTGTTGTTCTGCTGTTTCACATGAAACCTCCCCAAGCAATGGGTGTTAGGTTGTTTCAGTGTAAAGTATTTTCTGTTTTTTAGTGAAGTTGCAATTGCTTTTACTACCTAGACACGAAATATAGCTCAATGTCATTGAACTGAAGCAATATCGACTGCCTCTCATAAAGTCCTCAGTAGGCCAGAGCCAGTCGTAATACTGAAATAAATATACATATGTGGTTCCAAATACCTTCTGGGATTTTTTTTTTTCTTCTAATGTGTGCATTTTGGTTTTCTGAGTATATAGGCATTTGGTTTTGTTGTTATTTCAGCCCTTATTTCCTCAAATTAATACCAGCTTTTGAAAAATGCTTTGGAGTGTGAAAAAAGATGGAACTTAAACCATATACAGGCATCCGTCTGCGCTCAGCTCTCACAGTATTGTGATTTGAATTAGTAAAGCTGTGTCATCTGTCATGTACCTAGCCAAAAATCTTTGCATTATTTTCATAATCCCACCACACTTATAACATGGTGTCACAAGATCACAAGATCATTACATCACTTTCTTAGCATCTGTAGCTCCTTAGTACTCTAACTTCAGAATATTTGGTGAAAGGCTTAACGTGCCTTAATACGATGAAATCCCTGGTGTGTTTATCCAGACATCAGACAGGGCAGACACGTAGAATACTAGGCAACATCAAATATGCTCTTTGCTGTGCCAAAAAAAAATTAATTTAATTTGGAGAAGAAATTGAGAGTAGGTAATTTTATTTCAGTGAGATACTACTACCATTTCACAGAAGGAAAGAAATTTGATTTGAGAGGAAACCTCTCAAAAGTTTTGGTTTTGTAATTCTTGACCAAGAGAATATGTATTTTGAGTTGTGACTAAAACAGTTGCTTGTACAGCAATTAGAAGCTAATGAAGAGCTGGCTTTGCATGATGTTTGAAACCCTGTATGTTTCCATGCAGTGCTTTCTAATTCTGCTAGTACGGATCCTGGTATCACACACAACTGGCTAGCTTGAACCATAAGCAGGGAAAGTTTGTTTCTGAATTGTAATATATGTCTATATGGCTAAAAGAACTTGCAGTACTTTCTGTTGTAAATCACCAAATAGTAACAACGTTCTATGTAGCCTATGTAAAATGATTTCGGCTTGGTGATGTTACAGAAGACTAGTAGAGAATTTGAGAGACCCAGAAAATGGCAAACATGCAGCTCAAGTCTAGGGTTTTAGAAAGAGCGTTCTAAGCATTTAGTCTGGCTGCTAAATAAGGCAAGTTATGTAATATTGCCTGCTAACTTCTGCCTCAAGCTATCACTCTGTATAAATATGAACATTTTAGCAGTATAAATGATCTTGAGTTCCAGCTAAAATTCTGACCCTTCAACCTTTTGCTTTCTTTGAAGTTGCTGAAAGTTTTGCAGTTGACTTTGGTTAGTCTAGGATTTCATAGAAATACTTTAAGTGATTGAGAAGTCAACATATCCCATGAAACATTGTTCAAAAGGTTGATTTCTCTCACTTTTAACACTTTAAATATTTTTTTCCATAATGAATTTGCCAGATTAATTTACAGATAACCTTCATTCTTTCATGCTTTTGCTCTGTGAAATTACAGAGCCATCAACTTTCAGGTATCTTGTCATGCAGGTATGTAATCATGTTGCTTCTTAACTTTCTTTGTATAAGCTAAATAGATTAAGCAATTCAATAGAAAGACAAGTTCTTGAGGTTATTCTGCTGCCTCCTTTGTTGGTCTTTTTGATAATACACTGGTTCTAGCTCTAGTCCAAAAATTGCTTTAACTTCTAGCCACTGCTTGAGAGTTTTAGATTAGTCATTGATCATGATTACAGAGTGCAGTCAAAGCAGTTTTTTGGGTAGGTTTAAGCATGCTCAGGAAAGAGCAGCTTGCCCATTAGCATTGGCACCTGGATTTCATTGAGGATTAATCACTATTTTTAAAATGTTTCTTTTCAATGTTGATAAAGATATATTTATTTGCAGCAAGCTGAGAGCAGAGTCCTATGAAAGCCTGAGACACCATCTCCTTTGTGGTAATGTTTCAGGAGCAATTGCATTTTTAGATCTATGAGCTAGGCAGTTATTAGCTCATTTAGTGCTGACAATTTAATGTAAGTATTCTAAATTGCCAACCAGACACACTGGTAGCTCCATTAACTATGCACTAACTGTGGGTAAATTAAGAGAAAAAAAGCTAAGTTCCCAAGTTAGCTGCTTACTGCAGAGAATCTACTTCTTGGAAAAAAAATGTGTGTTAGGTATCTGCCCTGATAACTTTCAAACACCAATCAAATGCAACAGTGCACTACCAGATGATTCCAAATAAAAATCTTCTTCTTCCTCCTCCTGAATTTTGTTTAAATTTATAATTTAGAATGAGCTCCCTAAGGCAAGAAAGAGAAAGCTTGTATTTTTGCTTATGGACTGTACTTCTCAGAATTAGGCATGACTTTGTTTACTGTGATCTATTCTAATAAGAAATAAGGATTAAATCAAAAGCCAGCAAATTTGAATTCTGAAAAAAATCCACACGTAACTTAGTCTCAGTTAGTTTGAAGCCTGAAGGCTGATTTGTATTCCAAACAAGTCTTGCTAATGTCTTCCAGGTACACCATCACTGGTACCACAATTAGCCTGTGGAACTCCTGTTCTTAATGTCATTGAAACAGAGATTAAAAGGCATTAGAGCCTACGTGGATCTGAAAGAAAAGTTAAACACTAACACACAGGAAACCCAGATTTTATGTCACCTGACTCATGAATTTAAAGCTACAAATCATGTCTGTCTTCAGACAGATTGACACACAGTGCCAGACCTACTGCATATGTGCTTTTGCAGCTGATGTGTTTGTACAGTTTGTTTTTGTAACGTGCACTGTAAATACATACTGACATGTAAACATCCCCAAAACGTATTCCTCAGATATCATGTTCTAGTAGTCTGCCACCAAAAAATATATACTTGGCAGGTATCACAAGCTTTCTTTTGAGAACCTCTGAATGAGATGCCTGTGGCACGCTGTACTACCTTAACCAGAAAGTGAAAAAGCTTAGTACAAACTGATACTGAAATAAAAGCCAAGGGCATTGATTTTTTTTTTATAGCAACAATTTTATTTTCTGTAACAGAAATTCTTACATATAAAATATACCTATATGTCAATATTAATTTTATATAAAAATTTTGTTCTTGAAACACTTTAAAAATACATTTAAGGGTCAGGAAGTTCGCCTAGAGAACAACCCCCTACTATAATCATAAAGCAAAATTACGTATTTTTTAAACTTATTTAAATGTGTAGTGCTGTATGATCAGCATTTGTACACTATGCTAAGCCTTAAGTAGTGTTTGAGGAGTTATCATAGTAGTCCTTTTCAGTTTGTTAAAAATCTTGAATCCTGCTGGTCCATCTCACACTTCAAGTTCACTCCCTGATGACCAGCCCCTAGCAGGTTCATTGAGACTGTTTGCTTCTCTATGCACTGTAGTTTAAAATAAGCATAATCTGGTAAAATGCCAGTCTTTTCTCAACCTTCCTATATCCCACACCCATGTTTTTTTCACCTGCCAAATTCAAACAAATCTTATCTAAACAATTAAGATAAGCATTGAAGTACTCTCTATAGTCAAATCAGCAAACCTCTCAAAGCCAGAACTGAAATACAATCTCTCTAAATTAAACAGTCTACAATGGCAATCATGTTTGTATTTAAACATTTTATTCTGAAAGGATTACAGCATTGCTCTCCACTTTTTTTTTTCCTGCCTAGACAAGAAGGCGACATACTGAGTCAAACAAAATATATTTGTTCTCTATGAGCTGAACTTATACACTTTTTGTAAACAAACTGTATAGGTGTATGAAGTTTGACTTCATATAATCAGTAACTGCTGTCCTTAACAAAGTAGGCAGTTGTTTGAAATCTATGTAATGTAACTGTTTATATTAACTATGTACAGCTATATAAAATCTGGTGATATATTTTGTTGTATGTGTGAATATGTATTTACATGTATGTAAAAAAGATTTATTGATACAGTTTTTATATTAGGGATACAAATTAGGGAACAGGAATGCTAACGACAACTGCCTGAAAGTTGAATTGTATTTATAAGAGAAGAATCATGCCAAAGATTCACTCCTTTCAATGAAGTCTCCTACTTTTCTTACTTCACATTTTGCAAAATATATTCATGCTTAATTGATTGTAATTTTATTGCTTCCTAGAAATGCGAGTGCATGTTCTTGAAGGTATTTAAAATTCTTAAGTCCTTTAAAAACAGGCTGAAGCAACAGCTCAACTTAATCCATGGCTGCTGCTTGGAAATTTTGTTTTCTGTTCTGGTTTCTTACACAAGCTTTAGATCAAGGTGAATTACTGCCACAGTAAAACTGTGCGCAAGCAGCTCTAAGTGGTGTCTTGCCTCTGATCCACGCTCTCTGTACTTGTGTTGAAGTTCCAATCTCCCTTGTGCTTTGTGCGCTTAAAGTTTTCATCCTGGCAATGTTAAGAGTATTTCCTCATAGATAAATATATCACACAGGGACTGAGGGCAAGAAGGTAGGTAGTAATATGAAGGTGTTCATTTATTCTAACTCTACCCAGTGCAGCCATACCCCACCTACCCACTTTCAGTGGAGGGCAGGGGGGAAGGGATGGGGAGGGGTGGTGCCAGCAAGTTATGCAAGTTATGTTTAACAATTCTTTCACTTATTTTCTGACGATCTTTAAAAATTATACAGTCGTGACCTTTGTGTGTTTGCTGCAATTTCCATTAGCACAGGGACATTTGGTCTTAGCATTGTTGTGTAAACACAACATTTATTTCAAAGAGACCCATTTGGGATTTAACTTTCTGCATTGGAGATTCACATTTCTATTACTAAAGGTAGAGAAGAATCTCAAGAGAACAGCAGTAGTCGTCAAGTTGTTGGAAGTATTACAGATAAAAACATGACCTTGTGAATGTTAGATGAATGATGCCAGAAGTCACATGGGGGAAAAAGAAAAAAAGGCGGCTGGGGGAAGGAGGAGTGAACCAAAGGATATGAAGTTTTGAAGTTGTGGGTTTTCTGTGTAACCAAGAAGAGACTGAAAGTTTTGCAGTTTAGTTTATTTTGCAAATAGCTTCATATTACATCCGAACATAATCTTTGTAGGAGCAAAAGAAGCCATTGCACTTTGGTCATCTTCTTAGGCTCTCTTGGCTCTCTTGTTGATGAGAACATTGATGCAGGTGTTTTTTCTTCTTCTTCTGAATTGAGCAGTTCAGCTGTCAGTCATTCCAATGAACCTGATGAAATTGTCTACATTGAGATTTTTGCCTGGTTTGCTTGTGTTTGCGTGTGTCGTGTTCCAAAGACACCTGTCAGAGAAGACTTCCATTCTGTATTCACAGAACAATTCTATATACATTCTCTATCTATTCTTTTTCTCTGTTTGTTGATAAAAGCATGAGTTGATCAATCTATATATTATCTGACTTCTTCTTGTATCAGAGTTTTCCATTTTTTAAGATTTGCCAGTCTGCTAGTTTTCTAATGATGTTGGATTTTGACTTCCTTCAATGTACTGCCTGTACATTATTCTTGAAGAAGCTATAGTTTTTAATTAACTCAGAAATAATAATTCAAGGAAGATCATTCAAAGTGACACATTGTACCTACTCATCTACTTATGTGCCTTTTCTTTCTTGCAAATGTCCTTTTTAGATAATTTTAAATGATTGAGTCCCATGAAATTTGGTTGAATTAATTTTAATGGTGCTGTTCTGCCTCAAAATTATGTAGTAATTTTGAGGCTCTAATTATATAAAGCTTACTGTTTCTACATTTCTATATATTGATATAGATTCTTAATAACAACAAGAATGAATTTTTTGTTGTAAGATTGGTTGATACCTTTTCAGTTTCTTTCACTCTTCAGCTTACAGTAATATTCCTGGGGTATAGATGATTTCAGCAGAGCAGAAATATCTGGGGGTCAAAGCCTGGAAGAAGTACCGTGGAAGTTGTAACCTCTCAGTATCCTGTAAGCTTTTTGTTAGACTCTCATGAAGGGCGTAACGGCCAAGAAACCCCCAAATCTGTGCCACACACGGAACTATGTGGTAAGAGTACTGTGGTTAGTCTGCAGAAGCAGGAGGTCCTTCAGTCAGTGAAGAATAGGTCTGCCTTTGTATTTTGCTGTACTGACCATCTGTTGCTGTCATTTGTCAGAAAAGTTGTGAAGTCTTGCAGAAACTCCCGGTGCTCTTCTGGAGAAAGAGAGCAGATGTGAAAGCGAGGAGACAAAAGATGTGCAGGAGGAAAAAAGGAGTGGCCTCTTGAAGCAATACTGCTTGGTTTTTGAAGTGTCACAGAGAAGTCAATTGAGGTGGAAATCAGCAGGAAGGAATTAGATGGGTGGTTTTCTTGTTTGTCTCTCTGAAGGATGGATCTGAGTAGGGCAGGACAGGTTCAGACATGGTTTTACTTCAGCTACTGCTTCTTTATGAGGACTTAAACTGTAATCTGTTATCAGTCAAGTAGGATTTTGAAAATGCTTAGTCAGTTTTTTGGGAGACGGCGGTGCTTCCAGGAGGTTTCAAGAAAGAGACACTTAATTTTAGATGGAGTCCAGAGACAGAAAAGCTTAGGAAGCATACTTGGAAAGGCCAGAGAAATGGAGTGTGATTTGAAACCTGCCCTGAGAAAATGGAAGGCTAAGACTAAGAATTCAACTGGATACCAGTTTTCTGAAAGTCATCCATATGTGATTGTGCTAATGAGAGTTTTATGACATAAAATTTGGGTACAAAGGATCTGGATTATAAAACTTTTTCTTCTTTCTGAAATGCAACTTAGTGGGAAACTTTGAATTTTGGCCTTTTCATTTTAAAAGGAAATTCCAAAGTCTTGGACTTTGAAACAAAATAGAGTTTCCAAGGACTGGGTAGCTGTGGGAAGTTGTCTTTTCTCTAACAATTTATGTAAGTGGTAGTATTGGTGGATTTAGATTCATAGCCACAGGGAAATGTAGGTTAGCTGTGTCTGCATTGTCTATCAGCTTTGGTTTAGTGGCAGCTGATAGTTCATGTGCTCCTAGATATATGAATATCAACAGCAATGATCTGTCTAACAAAGGAAAAAGTACAGCAACATCCTTTTATAGTCTTCCTGACAACACGCTGGGCATCCTGCAGCTTCCTGGTGATGTGTTTTCTCATACATCTCCTCTTCAGGATTACGTTTGCTGGCAAAATTTTGATCTTCTTTTGGCTTGGTTACTGTCTTCCCATGAAGACTTGAGGGTAGTGATAATTTATTATTTTGGTTTATTTTTTGTATTTTGTTTTGTTGTTGCTTTGGGGTTTTTTTAATTGTGTCTGTTCTAAATTTTCTTCTATGTATATGGAAGAAGATCCATCAGTTCTCAGTTCCAGTATGCCTCTGAATATGGTCATGTGCCCTAATCTCACTTTTTTACCAGCAACATAGCCTCCTGTCAGGGGATGTATCTTCTATACTTGTAAATTAATTGGCATTAATAAGAGTAGTGAATCTTTGTCTCTCTGCTTGCATTTTTTTTTCTTTCTAGCTACCAGCCAGTATCTAAATTGGCTTTTCTGATGTGAGTTGGTACATATTCAGTTTATATTGTAGAAATACAGAATTGAAAGGAAACTCTTCCATTCTGCTGAAATTTCCATATTTTGCCATTAGATAATAAGATATCATTTCTGCCACAAAGATGCCAGTTTAGTTTTCCTTGTAGATTGTGACCAAAACAGTGACAGTATCAGGAAAGCTGAGGACCAGCAAGAGTTACCCAAACCCTTTAATTTTGCTATAAATCCTTTGAAGTCTCCTCTTCTCTGTCCTCTATAGTATAAAGTAATCATTTGTGATTGATCCCCAACCCCTCATTTTACTGGGTGGACTTTTTGTAGTCATTTGTTGACCATGGCTTGCTTAAATAGAAAAAGAAATTGTTGGTTTGTAATTCCTTTTTTTTTTTTCTGTGTGTATCTGGACATACTTGGTTCAGTTTTGATTTAATCATATCTATGTGTTTGTATATATAAACAATTATATATATATTTATAAATCAGATAATTTTACAGTGTTGGCTTGAACCTGAAGCTGGTTTTATTGGCAGCATTGGCAACAGGAATGCAAGAAAATAACGAAACTATGATATCTTGACAGTAAGATCTAAATTCCTGGGTCTGATGTGATTGAAGTTCTTTCTGTTAGAGCAAAAGCCAATAGATATTCTTCACTTTCATAGTAGTCAAGGCCAGGAAATGTCAATGTCAACTTTGAAACAAGAAAAAAATCACTTTCTGAACAAGTGGCATGGGTGAAAATATCCAGCAACTGCTGGATAGACTAATACAAACCCTTCTCCAGTCGTTTGCATCAAAGTGGAACTGCCGCATGGCTAAAAATATTTTCATACGAGGAAATTAATCTTTGTCTGTGTTTCATCATTCTACTGCCACCACATATGGAATACTTTGGTTAGATGTTTGTGTAGTCATGCTGATTGTAGGGGGTATGTTTAACTAGTAAGCTTGGCTACATAAGGAAACATCATTGTTTTTTTTCAATTCCATTTGTGTAGATAAGGGAATTAAATATGCAATAGTTCTGATTTATATTGCCAGCTATCTTGTTCTGTATGGCAATGCTGCAGATTTGCCAAAGAACAGAAGCTCATACCCTGACTCCTCAGAGTAGGGGGAGCACACCTAAAATGAACATGGAAAAATCCCAGTAAGATGTTGGAGTGCTGTTTATGAACATATACAGGTTTAGATGAAACCTATAGAAATGTACTTCTCTTTGGAGGAGGAGACTTGAAGGATATATCCTAGGATCTAACTTCCCCATGTCCTTGTCTCAGACTGATTTGTTTTAAGCAGCTCCCTGAAGTATGTACACTCTTCTGCATACCTGTTTTGTTGAAAGTACACAGACCTGGCACCATTGTGTTTGCCAGGCGTTCTCTTATCTCCTGCAAGCATTCAAACAAAAGTGTTCTATTGCTCTCTGAGTAATCCGTGGGTGATCTTAACATTCAGCAAAAGTCAGGGCAGGAACTTATGTTAAATTTCTTAGCACAGGAGCGGACGGTCTCTGGAAGGAAGGGGGGTGGAGTAGGGAGAAGACAGCCGCAACTCAGAATAAATAGTTGAAGGGCTGTGAGTGTGTCCATATGTGAAAGCATTGCATAAGCATAAAAGTGCTGAAATGTTAGATACTATAAACTGAGTTTCATAATATATCCTGGGTTTAATAAAGCTGTTTGTATATAGGCTTTGATGCTAGTGTTTTCTTAAAGTAGAGCTCTCAAACCAATCTAGACCGAGTTTCTATTTGCATGCTAATTTTAGTGTCCAGTTCTACAAGGCAAATTTGGCTTGTTTTTAAGCATACAGATAGTCTTACTGAGCAAACAGGATTATTAAATACAATCTATAATACAGTGCCTCCTGTAGAGGGCATCTTTAAGTCTTTTTGCAACAATTATTACACTTGGATGGGGGAGGGAAGTTTAAAAATATCCCAAATAATTAGTAGCAGCTTTTTGCATGTGCAAAAGAAAACAGATAACATGTTGCTTATTGAACTGTTAACTGTTACATTGACATTATCTCCTACATTACTTTCTGGTAAGGGAAAAATAGGAAAAATACTTTATTTTTCAAAAAATAAAGAATTTTTAAGTTATTTTTGGTTTAGTCATAAAAGTTAGCTTTGTACCCTCCCTAGAGATACAGTGTGGCCTGCTTAGTTTAATCAAGATCAACACTTTTTTGTTTATAATTTTCTTATACTGCAACGAAAACTATGTCTCAGGCCTGGAAGGGGGAAACATGATGAGTCCCAGACTAGAGTGGTATCTCTAGATGCTTTAGAGCAATCAGAAACATATGAGTTTGAATTATATTCTGTAATCTTTAGGTGTGTACAGAATTCCTCTGTGACAGTTAAGGACATGGATTTCTAGGAAAGCAAGTAACCTGGTGCTGGGTCTCTATCTCTGATCAGTGTTGCAGTTTCGAGATTAATCTCGCCTGGGGAATTTATCCAGCTTGTTGTACAAGTGCACTCACACACCACAGAGCCCATTACAAAAAAGGATACAAGTTAATGAAAGTGCAAAGTAGGAAAAGACTGGTATAGTATGATAAAAAAATTTCATTCCCGTCACATATATTCTAATGCAACATTGTAAATTTCAAGACTTAAAATCTGGATGAGGAAATTTGGATTAAATACCTTTTAAATGAATGGTCACAGTGCTTGCAAAAATATGTAAGAGGAAGACTGAAAAGAACTATTTGAAAAATAAATCTCTGTGTTAGCTGAGAACAATTTTTCAGTAGTTTGCACAAATATTTCCTATGCCTTGTGAAATGTTTCTAAAACAAATGGGGAGTCAGGGTTCCGTTTCTAAATGTGTGTCCTGCTTAATGATTTTTTTTTTTTAAATCCAGGTTAGGTAGATAGAAATCATTCTCTTTGAGCTGTTCCACTGGGGTTTTTTTGATGCTGAAAAAAATACAGTATGTGTGTGGTGCCAGAATTGGTTGGGAACAGGAAAGGCATATTTTGTATCCATACTAAACATGTCGGCTTAGTGCATAGAAGACTTGACCCTTGTCAGGTGTTTTGAAGTTAACTGGCTGACTTATGGATTAATGAGTTTAAGACTGAAATCAAACAGTGAGAGGAATGAGCTTTGTTGTGTGAGTGTGTATGTGTGGCTGTGGTGCAGATTTACAAATTTTTATAATGCTTTCAGCTGGACCATGAAAGTCTAATGTAAAGCTTATCTCTGATCTCTGACTATGGCCATACTTGTGGGATCATGTTTGTGTGTTTGGGGGAAGGGAGATGAATTCTTTAACACTTGACACCTGGCTCTACCAGGTTTCCAGCCATTCTCTTAGAAACGGCACTATTCAAGGCATTTATAAAGTTAAAACCCTTAAGCTGTATGACCAGTAGGTCATAAAAACTGTTGTTGAGTATTGTGACCAGTTTTTCTTTCACAGCTGGATTATCATCCTGAACAACTAACTCTTTTTTCTTTTGTCTTTTTTCTTATAGCTGTTGTGAACTTGGACAACTCTGTGGTTGACCTAGAGACGCTGCAAGCCCTGTATGAGAATGTGAGTAATCAGAGGAAGTCCATTAAATGTAGGAATACTCTGTGTCCATGTGAAGGTATTTTTACTTGGCATCAATAATAT
The DNA here is from genome assembly GCA_013397975.1 of Machaerirhynchus nigripectus. Lineage (NCBI taxonomy): Eukaryota > Metazoa > Chordata > Aves > Passeriformes > Dicruridae > Machaerirhynchus > Machaerirhynchus nigripectus. The sequence goes on along the minus strand of VZRQ01009368.1, from coordinate 1,809,414 downwards.
TCAGAAAGCTTGTGGAAAAAGTCCTATTTTGAAGTGATTTTATTTTCCCCAAAGCAATGAAAATACTAAGTATTTATATTGCATTAATTGCCATTGTGTGCTTTACATAGTGCATGTCTTTCTACATGAGTAACATGATCAATGTCTAAATGACTAAACAGAAATCAATATTGCTCCTTTTTTTTCTTCTTGGCTGGGGCAGTCTTCAATCAATAGGAATCAAACCTTAGACTCCACATCTTTGACTTAACTTTGTTCAATTGAAAAAAAGTTTTGATAACAGAAGCAATTCTGTTTGTGGAACTGTGGCGTTTAATTGTTGTTGTTTCAGGGATTGCTCCAAAATAATTTTAACTCTTCAAAAGGAAAATTACTTCTTTAAGGTACTGTAATAAAAAAGTAGCATAAACTTCCAGGGGCTCCATAAATGTCTGGTAGTAATAATCAGAGAGATTTGACCTCTAGCTTTGTAAAATCAGGGATTCAGAATATGCTCAGGCATGTTCTAAAACTTCTCAAAGCCAGCCACATAAAGAATTCAAAATTGTGGATGTTGGAAGCGTGTTTCTGCCTTCAGCTGAGGCCAGTGAACATTACCCATTTCTGTGAGTGCATTGCCTGGATGTGTGGAGGTCTGGCTACACATCTCTGGAAAGAGTGAGGAGGCTTTTGCCCTCCGAAAGAGCCTGGAAGTATGAGACATAAAGCCGTGAGACACAGAATGGCATTGAAGGCCAATATATGCTGTTGTATGGGTTTCTTTACTTCCCTCATGTAGCTTTGATAATGTTAATTAATTTTACACCTCTCAGATGTTTGGTTTTAGACTTTAGCTTTTAGTTACATGCTTTGGAATGATGTGATGATTTATGAAATCCCTCTAAATAATCCACCTTGGGGTGCAAAAAGAGAGATAGTAAGCTCTAGTCCACTTTACAGAAAAACTGAGGAGCCAAACACAAAAAAACCCCAAAAGTCTGACAACAGCTAGAAAGGACTTTTACTGTTCATCCCTCAAGATCTAGGTTACTCAACACTGCTCAGGAAGATAATGGTCAGAAGAGAAACCTATTCTAACAACCGCCAAATCTCTAAGAACACTTTTCTTCTTTGTGCCACATGATTTCTGTTTTGGCCTATGGTATTTTATGTGATACTAATTTTAATCTTCATCCTTACACAGTACAGATATATCCCATTCCTTACAGTTCTTAGCATGCAAAAAATGTGAATTCATTTTATGTGTTACATATGCGTGAATGTGAGAGATTTGCTTCTGGGAAGTAGGGAATAGATACTGCAGTCATAATTAGTTTTTGCATACTTCCCTCTCCTACAGTGAACAAGATTTTTTTATTATTTTGGTTTAAAAAAATACTCCTCTTATGTTGATAATACACTAATACTTTTCAAATTTTTACTTAACATCATCTCTAATATACTTCAGAATCTGACTATAATGGATTATTTGCAAATTTGCAGTTCATTGAAATAACCAAAAGTCATTGTGTTCATTTTGTAATTACCTTCACTTATTATAGAAAATATCTCAGAAATGTCCCGACTGAGGAAAATACCGTATGTTAATCTCAGGAAGGACTCAAGTTGTTTGAATGTCCAATATATTTCTTTGCTTTGAATAGAAAACAGATCAATCCAACTTTATTATATTTGCTTGGGTACAAGACACAAAAAAACCAAAAACCGCAACCGAAAAACCCATCTAAAAACCAAACAGAGAACAAGAAAAGCCCTCAGTTTATTTGCAGAGGGTTTTATAAGGGGACCTGAATTTTAATCCTGTTTGATAATCCAGTTTGATAAAACTGTGTCTTGAAAGAAGCATTCTTTTTAGTTGACTTTTGTTTTCTTTTTTTCCTTTCAGCCTTTTGTCAAAACACTTCAGACCTTGCATTTTCTTCCCTTGCTAGCTTCACTAATTGTATCAATATTGTTCAATAACAGTTGTAAGCAATGGGTGGTACCAGAGAGCCTGGCATGTTTGACTCCTCCCTTATTTCTCAATCTCATCCTGTGTTGTAAGTGGGAATAACTTTGCAGCATTTGTTTACTTTGTAGCCATTAAGTTAATTTTTAGTTCTTAGGGTTTATTTATTAGATTGAGGTTTTTTTGCTGGATATTTGAATACAACTGTACTAGTCCTCAGTCTTTCTATTTGATCTGTATGGAACATATGGGAGCATTTGTTTTACAGTCTTCCTTCAGAATGTAATCATTTTTTCTGATTGCATGTGTCTGGCATAATGCTTTCCCTTCTTAAATGTGAATGAAATTTGGGTAGTCTCCAAACCTAAACACACCCTAATTTCAAAAGCCACAGTCCCAAGGGTTCAATTCCTGTTTACTGAGGAATTAAACTCTTGTTAAACCACAAAGTTATTGTATATATCTTGGTGAGTTTTTATAAATGAAGAAGCCCACACCCCACCAAAGAGCCAAGTCCTAAATAATTTATTTAATATTATTAAGTTGAATTGCTTTAAGTGAAAAGGACTGTGTTACTGCAGCATTGTACTGTACAGTCAAATAGCTCTTAAATGTGGTTGTGTAGCTCAGTTTGTGAAGAGTTGTTTAAATACATGTTGATGATTAGCTATGTATTAATAACTAGACAATTTTAATAGGAGAGTCTTAATAGATAAAACTACACTTGGAAGTGTTACTTAAATGTGCTTTTACAAACTCTAATGACAACACTATCAGGTGTCAGCTATAATTAGGGAGAAGGCAGGTAAAATCCGTTCAAGTTGCTGTATGGGGTTAGGACATATTGGTTGTGATGAGAAATGTACTGATGGGCAAATAAGTCAATGTTTACTTTGAAAACAGATGGCCTCTTAGCATCTGGGGTTGTAGCTAAAGTATCCCTGAAACAAGGTATGTCTGCTTCTGCTTGCATGCTCGCTATCTCATGAAAACAACTGTATAAAAATGGATTAAAAATGCTAACAAATTATCTTTCATCTATGGATTTTCCCTTTTGAAATCTTCTTAAATCACAAAAGAAACATGCATACATTCATAATTAGACTCCCAGTAAATTGTCCATACTGCCTTTGTCTTTAAAAGACTTAGGTCAATGCTTTCAAAAACCTCAAAATGCCTTTGCAAGAGTAAAAGGCATCCAGAAGTCTGAAGTGCATGACTGTGCCACTAAGATTCAAAACATCTCCTCAATTATTTCTTGTGTTTTGTTGGTTTTTTCTTTTTTTTTCGAACTAGCAATTGCTACGTGATGTCTTAATATTTTTTGGCAAAGCTTATAAATTGTACTTGAGTTCTGATGATCCAGCTTAAAAAAATATATTTATTATTAACCAGGGTATGTCTGTACATCCTTTTATTTTCAGCTACTGTTGACAAAATTCCTTAGAAAAGTCACTTGATGTTTTTGAAATATATAACACAAACTTTTAAAGTCAGGTTTGGCAAAAAATAAAATTGCAGACATTTAAACTGATCCAAATTCAGAGCTAAGGTTCTGTTGCAAGGCGGAAGAAAAGCTAACCAGGAAATGTATAAGATTTATGTTGAGAGATTGAAAAAGGGCCCTTATGAACTTTGGTAAGACCAAATAAAGACTAAATTTATACTCTTGAAAGAAATAGAAAAATAGTTAAACTGAAACAGATATTATTGCAGTAATTTCTGTCAGATTTATGCTGTCTGATTGTAGATATGGTTAATATCAGATTTTAGTATATGATACTATTTTTTCCAATTTGGATGCTATATAGCTATGTATAGCTAAAATTCAAGGAAAGAAAGAGCAGTGACATTCAAAGAGGTGCTAATGCAATCAGATTAATGACTTCTATGAGAAGTATTTATTGAATGTGTTTTCTCTTGACACAAATTTGGAGGACAATATAAAAGCAGTTTTTAATTATCCATCTGTAAATTAGAGAACAAATAGGCATTGGCAATAAAGGAAGCTGGTAAAACTTCTGAGAAATTTATCTTCGATACTACCTGTGCGAAAGACACAGTATTCCTTTTCTGTCAGAATTTAAAGTACCCATAGATCACAATTCTGAATACCTGAGCCAAAATTAGTGACTTGAAATTCAGGTTTGATTCTGAACTTGAACCATATACTTCAGCTTCTTGATTTTGGTGAAGGGTGTAAACCTCCTCTCTTGAGTTTTGCTCTGGCCTGCCCGTGAGTGGATCATGCTTAGTCTCTGTATCTTTGACAGTTTTTACTTCTTTACATACACAACCTGAGAAAAATGGCTTAAATAAGGAATAGGGAGTCTGCCTAACCTTTGCCCATGGGATTTGGTGAAGAAACATTAAGAGCTTGAACACGCATGTATGCAACAGATTGCTGCGATAAGCACTCTAATATTTCACTACGTGTAGAAGGCCAGGAGAGAGAGTATTCTCAGTATTTATTCTAAAATATTTGCAAATAACCATTTGGTTTTATGCTTCGTGCTAACATATTTACTTCTCTTTAACTGTTATGAAAAAAGTCAAGTGATTTTCCTTCACTTTAGCAGAAGAGAACATACTTTACAGACTGGCCATATATAATGGAACCTAATTTAAATTGTTAGTATGAGAACTTGTTTACTTTTACAAAAAGCTAATTTTTTTTTCAAAAATTTACAAGTGTAAATTTAATACATGAACTTTTTGAAATGTAAGTTGAATACATAAAATAAAATAGCTCTTTCTACACAGTCATGTCATTTGCACACCTAGGCCTCCATGGTTCTGATGACATGACCACTGGAACAATGCTACCTACCTCTCTTGGCATCCTTCCAATTTCTAAAATCTGTAGATTTCCCCTATTGCCAAGAGAGTTCTTACTGATTTGAGAAGTGATGGAAACTTTCTTTTCTTTTAACTCTCACTTGGGTAAGAGTGTTCTAGATTAGGTGAGGACATCTCCCATTTACATCTGCTTTTTTAACACAAAACCAAACCAAAGCCTTCTCGTCAACAGCACATGCAATATTTAAGTTAGTACTTCTGCAGTTAGTTGTCTCCTTTCTAGTCCTCATCCTGCCTCTGGACAAGTCGTCTAAGATTGCATTAAAAATGGATTCAATTTTCTGATCCTAGTATCTTGGAAACATTCTTCTTCTCAGGATAGCATTATACAAGAAACAATTACTACAGTAATTATATTCACAGGTCCTGTGTCTGCCTTGACTTTATGCAGAAAAGTACCTTTGGAGGATGAATCCCCAGATTTCTTTCCTCACACTGAAGTGAAACTGGGGTAGGCAATCCAGGAAACTAAGTGTTACGAGTGGGCCACTGCCAGTATTTTAAAATTGAAAACTGATAAATAAGCCTCAGCCTAGCCCTTTTCAACTGAGAGAGGCATGATGCCATATAAACAAGCAGATAAAGGAAGGACCAAACAGGCCAAGGGAAATGACCTGCTCAGCACTAGTGGGACCATGTTTAGGGTGCTGTGTGCAGGTGTGGCCCCTCCAGAGCAAGAGACGGTGACATATTGTAGCAAGTCTAGTGCAGAGCAATGATGATGGTTAAAGACTTGGAAAAGTGTTATACAAGGAGAGGCTGAGAGACAGCTGGGTTTATCAGTCTGGGAAAGAGAAAGCTCGGGGGAATCTTAGCAGTATGTACAAATACCTGACTGGGGAGGGGGAGTAAAGAACACAGAGCTAGACTCAGGGATGCCCAGCATAAGGACAAGACATAGTGGGCCTCCTGAAATTGAAACACAGGAAATTCCATTTAAATAGAAACACCTGTTTGGTTTTGTTTTTTTGTTTTTTTGGTTTTTTGGCTTTTTTGTTTGTGGGGTGTTTAGGGTTTTGTTTTGTTTTGTTTTGTTTATTTTTTGTTTTTGTTTTACTACAAGGGTGTCCAAACACTGGAACAGGCTGCCTAGAGAAGTCATCAGGTCTCCATCCTTGGGGATATTCAAAACCTGGCTGGACATGATACTGAGCAAGCTTCTCTAGCTGCCTCTTCTTTGTGTCAGAGTGTTCACCTTGACAGTCTCCAGGGGTCCCTTCAAACCTCAGCTATTCTATTAATCTTGGGTACAGGTACTACCACCATAATAAATTCTTAGTGTCAAGAACAAAGTTTATTGCTGGAAAAAAAAAGTTTGTAATATTTCCAACCTGTTGAAGTATTTAATATATAATATCAGACAGCTTTAGAGATGACCTTTGAAGAACATCCACAGAAATGCTGGCTAAATATTAGGATATGTGGCATTCAAGACAGGTGGCCTTGCAGTCATTTCCAGACTTCTTGCGTGAAGTAATAAGAGAAACTCTGATGAGCTTTTGGTAAATGACTCTTCAGTCTCTTCATCTTTCTATTTCACATCAGTATTTTCTCCCTTTTTACATGGGAAGATGTTCAACAATCTCAGAAAAAGTGTCCAAACCCAACTTTCTGGTTTCAGGTTCCTGATAAGAGCAGGCACTATGGTTTGAAACAGCTCTATCCCTCTTCTGCTAACCCTGCAAAAGCATTCCAGAGAGAATGCAGATGCAGTGTATCTTATGCTTTGCCATTATCTAAGTGCTTAGAATGTAATTTCCCACTGTTGTCTTCAAGTTTTGTGGTGGAGAAAAGTTAAAAAATGAGTGTAATGTTTTCTTAAAGGAAAAATGGTAGATATACTTTTTTTTAACTCTTGGGCAGATTAATGTTTTGAATCTCTTTTGAAAACTGCTATGATTGTCAACAGAAAGGTCAGAAGGAGAAATTTTCATTTCACTTTTATTCCTTTCCATGCCTTTCAATTTTCCAGTACTACAGTTCGGAAAAAAATTTTACCATAGCTTGGAGCACAGAAATAAGTGAGGCTCAGTTTCTATTGATTGGAGTATTGAAGAATAGACTTCGCAGGGTGCCACAGGGTTCTTCAAGAGACTAGGCAGTTTATATGTAATTTTTTGGCTTATTAAGATAAAAATAAAAATAATTTTACTCCAAAGAAATATTCAGTAGTCCTCATGTATTGTATGTATGATAGTTCCATTATAAATCAAATGTGTTAGTTCCATTGTTTTTTCAGATCCCGAATTAAATTTAAAATGCAGTAAACAATACAAAAATGTTTTCATTTATTTAAAAAAAAAAGTATTATTTCAATACATATTTAAAGACCAGATGACATTCAAATGTAACCCAACAAATTTGTGACAAGAAATACAACTCTTCTCTTGAGTCCTTCAGTTAAAGACTTCATAAATGAGCAAAAAAAAGGAATTGGGAATGAAGATTATAGTCTCAGTGCATCATTGAAAGAGTTATTTTGCAGACTGCTAGTAGTCAATAATATTATTTGCAAGATATTCTATTCTCCATCAGATCTCTTTATACTTAAAATCACTCTGTGGACTCTTACAGTTTTACCATAATCAGATGCTAGATAGAAAAGAAAAATCTATGAATTTGTTACAAGGGGATCTTTATCTGTGTTGTTCGACTAGTCACAACAATTTTTCTTTTTTTTTTTCCTTTATTCCAGAGAGCACAATCAGATGAGCTAGAAAAAATAGAAAAGCATAGCAAGGCATCCAAGGAAAAAGAAAACGCCAAGTCTTTGGATAAGCCAGAACAGTAAGAACACACTTATTGAAGAGCAGTTTTGCTCACTTCAGAAAACTTTCTCTGCTGTAGTAGAATATGCATGAAAAAACCCCAAGCCTGTACCTACTGACAGTGACCCAAATAATTTTCTTTAATCACTTCTACAGGTTCCTTTATGAACTCTCACTGATTCCCAACTTTTCAGAACGTGTGTTTTGCATCCTGTTCCAATCAACATTTTCAGAAAGCATTGGTTCAATCCGTCGCAAACTTGAATTGTTACAGAAACTGTGTGAGGTAGGTTGTGCTCTGTGAAAAAGTAGATCTAAATTTCTGGTTTTTAATCTTGTTAAGCTTTACTCATATTTCAAAAGTTTTCACTTTATTTACTTAAAGTACTCATTAAAAATCTGAAGGATAGCAGAATAAAGCATTTTATGATTGTTCTTCAACATCAAAGTGAATTTTAAGGTTAACTTCTGGTTCTGAATTATATCATGTTTTTGCCAGCAGTGTGTATCAGTCTCTGGAAAACAGTGCACCTTCTCCTTTTGTTAAAGCAAAATCTTCCCTCCTCATAGTCACTATATCACTCCTTTTCAAAGGAATGCCAGTTCAGCTAATCTTATGTTTGCTTGAACTTAAGAAATGTGAAACTTAATATAATCTCTGGTATCTAAAATCATCTAGAGATAGCAATGTTGTATCTAGTCAGAAGAGATTACTGGAATTTTGCAGTCCCATGCAAAACAAATATGTGGCTTTAAAATGCAAGTTTCATCAGTATTTTTAATAACTTAAAACTGTTTCAACTGTTTTATGTTTTACTATGTAATATTTTTATTTGATTGATTAAATGTTTTAATTGTTCCATGTGAGTGTTTTATGGACTTCTTGATGAATTTTCTCTGAAATTAAATATGCCATTCACAATGTCAGTATCAGTTTAGGATTACTATTTTGTTTTTCTCAACAGGTCATGTCTGGTAATACTGTACAGATTTTCTATTATTTTTTCTAAGTATCCATTTTGGAGATAACATTCTCCATTCATAAAAAATTACATATTAATATTGTTCTACTTCTTTGTGTTGCAGCAGAAGGTAACACAACATCAACAAATCTGCTCATTAACCATAAATATCAATGGGACTTTGAACAGATTTTTTTTTCTCTGTATTTTAGACATTGAAGAATGAATCAGGAGTTATGCGGGTTCTGGGTTTGGTTCTTGCCTTTGGAAATTACATGAATGGTGGAAACAGGACACGAGGACAGGCTGATGGGTTTGGACTAGATATCCTGCCAAAACTGAAAGATGTCAAGAGCAGTGTAAGTTGATTCGAGACTTCCTGGATGCCTGAAAAAGTTAAATTCTCAGAAAATTACTTTGTTTCTGAGGAAATGTTGTGAAGCTTATGAAGGCATGTGGAAGGGAGTTCTTTTGTTAATATGCTTATTTGTTCACACTTCTAGAGTTGGATTTATTTCTTTAGAACTATGAAAATGAACCATCTCTTTTCACTACTGTACAAACAAAAATACCTACAATTATGTTTTAGTTCCTAGTCTGATGTACATTTGACTTTCAGTACACTTCATAGTTCCAACTTTTCTTGTAATTAGAACCAATACTATGATCTTACTGTTAAAAGTTTATTACAGAAGTGGAAAGAGTTCAATGCTGATTCAAAATATTTGTGAGGGAAAAAATGTCACTCCTGGAAATGATTGAATAGGCATCCAGAGCATTTGGGATAACCCAAAATTCATTCTTTATGTACATCATGATCACAGAGTTTGTATTTGATATTGGAACATGGAGCCACCTGAGTGAAGTACTTCTTGATTCAAGATTTGTCTAGTCTAGTCATCTCAGTAAAGAGAGTGATAAGTAATGTTTTTTCTTGCTCAGTGCTAAACTGGAATTTGTGTGTTACCAGCAATTTTTGGCTTTGGTTAATCACTTCGGGGTTACATTCAAATATCTACTTTTGTTTACAAGGAAAAAATAATCTTAAAGTTTCTATGGCTGTAATGAAAAATCTCATCAGAATGTGACAGATTATAACAATAATTCTTGAGCCTTAAAATTGGTTCCTTTATCTATGTGGTGAGTCACTGTCAAGATCTTCAATTCTGCAAACGACAGAAGAAGAAGAGTTTCTTTCCCTGCTTGGTCCCTCACTAAATATACATTTTTTAGCTGCTGGGTTAGGTCATGTGAGCCAACTGTTAACCCTGAGTTGAGAGACCATGACTTGTTAACCCTGAGTTGAGAGCCATTTGCTTTTTTAAATGGGTGGAGGAACTTCATTCTTGCATCCTGGTCTCTTTGTTAAACCAAGGGCGTGGTGGAGTGAATGACACTTTGGTACAACATGTTTAGAGCAGCTTACTCTAGCTGAACCTTCAAATTGACTCCAGATCCAATACATCACCAGTTTTAGAACTCTGCTCAGTAGAAATTGTAGGCACACTAAATTTAGTTTGGTAACTCAAGACTTGAGTATGCAATTTGCTGGAAATATTACGACTATTAACCTTGCAATTGCAAGATACGTTTTCAGTTTATTTGCTACTGATCAGTCAGGGAAGTTCTTAAAAAAATCATTTTCTGAACATATCTGCAAATTTATTTCTTTCAGAAATCCTCTTCAAATTGAAGGTTTTCTGCTGCAGTTTCATTAGAGAGATTACAGAGGGGAAGCAATGAAAAAGCTCCCTCAACCCTCCCCTGCCCCCCCAAATTTCATTTATAAAAATAGCTCTCTTTGTTTACTTTAACTTTGCTTTGCTTATCGTTTTAATGTTGCAAAAGAACTTGTATACATGAACCCAGAAACAATTTCTCTTTTCCTTGGGAAATTTCAGAACATTAGGTTTGCAGTCAGGTAGAATTAAAAAATCTGGATGTTACATGAGTATTATATCTTTCTTCATTTTATTTAATGCTTAAATGGAACTTCAGGGTAGGGTTTAATTTTGGTTTGGGTGGGGTCTTTGTGTGTGGTTTTGGTTTTTTTTTTTAGTGACGGGACCAAACCAGCAAAGTACTATTTTTACACTAAATATTTCATGTATCTGAATTATATTTTCTGAATATTTTGTTTTGGTATTTTATTTCTGTGAGTTTTAGTAACACAGCAAACTCTATCCTCTTCTATACAGGACAACAGCAGAAGTCTTCTATCTTACATTGTCTCATATTATTTGCGTAATTTTGATGAGGTGAGTGAAAGTTAAATTTACTCTTTTAAATTCAAGTTAAGCAAACCAACTTACTAAAATTGCTCTTCTGCTGGTGAGATGCAGAAATGTTTGCAAATATTCTCTGTGCTTTCAGTTATATATTTTAGTATAGAAAAAAAGTAATGAGCACTATGTAACTGTTCATTTGTGTTTTTGTCAGGATGCTGGAAGAGAACAGTGCATCTTTCCTCTTCCGGATCCACAAGATCTCTTCCAGGCCTCACAGCTGAAGTTTGATGATTTTCAAAAAGATCTCCGCAAAATGAAGAAAGATTTGCGAGGTACTGAACCTAGATTAAGTGCTAATTGTATGTTACAATTATATCTCTTCTATTTTTCTTTGAATCATTTTGAGAAATTAGATGACACTGTAAAAACAGTTGTGTATTTTTAACTTCTCAGTTACTAGTTTGTTTCTTTAAATTTTTTTCCATGACTATGGAAATAGTGCAATAATCCACAATTTTCTGTAGATAAACCGAAAGAGGTTTTTAAATTAAATAACATCAAACCAGTTAGGTTAAATCTTTTTTTTTCAAAACCAAACCAAAAAACTAATTTAGTTTTCCTTTTTTGCAAATGGATTTCAAGTCTTTGACCACAAAAAGCATTGCAAAGTGTTGAACCATGTCCATGATAAAAAAATAATAAAAAGATTTATAACCAGGCCCAAATACTATGTAGCAGATAAAATAATATGTATGACATTGTTAGAGACACTTGAAATAACTGGACTTTACTGAAAAGTCATATGCAAAGGAAGTATTTTTTTCCTCCTATGCAATTTTTTCTTAAAATGAATTCAGCAAGCTTAAGATATATTTGCTAGAATTTAATGAAGAACATTTATCATATATTTCTTAATAACTTGGGGATCTAAGCACTAAATTTGTTAAGCGAGAGTAGTTTGCACAAATGATCCACAATCTCCAATATTTTTGCAAAAAATCTGTGTTAAACTGGCCAGGTATGTTACTGTGCTAAATCTTTGAGGGAGAGATACAAATCAAGGAGTGATCTGCACCTTACTGTTTCCTTGCTGCTTTTAATGCCACGCCTCTAGAGAGCTACGAAAGGTTTGGTAATCCATTAATCCCTGAACAACATAGAATGGAAGGTTCTCTGTTAAAAACATAATATGGTTACTAAATGGTATCTGACCTTCCCTGCTTGCTCCTATCAAACTTCGTTTGGATATTCAAAAAATTACTTTAAATACTTTGAGGTAATATTTAATGTTGTATCAAGGTCACTTAGTGTGATACTGGGGAGTGAACTGTAACATCATCCATTTTCTGCTCCTGAACAATCTAGGGGGCAAAAATCTCACAATTCAGTCGTGAAAACTTGTTTCTATACTTCTTGCAACTTCCAGATAATCTCAGATCTGATCTCCAAGCATGAACATGTAGAAGATACTTAGGTCTTATTTTAAAAAGATACTTGAATTCAGGTGCATGTTAACAAATATCCATGGGGGCAGATTTTATTCCTCACAAATTCACCAAAAATGTTTTTTGTACAAGAAAGGTTAAATATTTTTAGATCATGGTTGAAAGTTGCACACAGACATAAATCTCTTGTGGAATAAATCCACCCTGTGCAGTGATCAAAGCAGGGGTTCTGTAAAAATGGAAATTACACGCTTCAATCTGCCTTCAGATTGCAGTTGAATTCTTTCTGTGCTTTCAATCCAACCCTTGGGCTTGAGACTCTGTTGCCAGTCTTTTCTGTAGTTAATGAAACTGAAGAATAACTACATTACTGATACAAACTTTTTTGGGGACAGCATCAGCATCTTCATCCTCTCCTGAATATGACATGACAATTCCAACACCAGACTGCAATCTCAGTCATGACTTCTTAGTAGTCTCCAGAGATGCAAAATGCTTTATGTTTTCTTTTCCAAAGAAAAGGGTCAATCTAAATAAAAACCAATTTGTCTTAAAAGATTTTATGACTGCAACAGCAGTAGAAGTACATTTTAGTAATACACTAAAAATTCTGGGTATTCTGATAGCTTAATTGTAATGATTTCAGTGAGATAGAATAGCCTGTCTTAATGACAAACATTTCTAAATAGAGTACAAATTTTAACAGAATACGTATAATTACTTAACAGAATATGTAAAATTACTTCAGAGTGGGTTTTTTTACTGCATTTACAGCATTTACTGTAAGCACAGTGCCAGATTTGCTAATGAACACATGGAATCATGTGAGTTACTAGAGCTAGCAAGTGCCTCATCAAATGACTGAACAGGAAGAGGGTTGTATGATGCTGAGAAAATTCTGACAAAATTCTAAATATGAACCGATTCTTTTGAAGTCAGCGCGAGTAAATGAGTATTGATTATTCCTGGGAAACACTGACTTTAAAGTCGTAGAAATAAATGCCCAGAATACATTACTATTTTATACTGAGATGTGGACTGTAACCTTTTGCTTATATTCATCAGTGATTAGATGGCAGATTTCATGAGTGGATTTCACCATTTGGGGAGGGTGGGGCATTTGATTTGTTCTTTGTCACCGAGAAACTGAAACTTGCTCATAATATTGATGCAGGAAGTATCACCAGTTTAAGGGTATTCTGTTCATGTTAGTTTCAAATACCCTGAAAAACCAAGCAGTGAGAACATGCTTGTTACAATGGGGGAAGAGGGTATTGGTTCACCCAAGAGAAAAGTCTTCCTTTATTTCTGGCTTAGAAAGCTTTCCATGATCATTATTCAAAGGTAAATTTCATTCCAGAAAGATCCTTTCATAAAATTTAAAAAAATCTCAACAGATACCCACAAAGTGGATGACAGTTATTATTAAAAAAAAGTTTCATAGCTGTAACAATAACAGTTAATTTTAGTACTGCTGTATTTTTCCATCTAAAGATGTCAGTAGTATACACAGAGACATGCAGATATAAATAGTCTTCGTTATCCTGTAAAAAATTTTGTTGACATGCTCTTTCACAGTTTTGAGTGTGGGCTTATGTTTGTATTAGAGTTATTATGCTGGCTGCTTAAGAAGAAGGACTTGTGATGTTCAAGCTTCTATGCTTTCTTCCCTTTTGACTGTCAAGGCTATTGTCCATTTTTAAGTGTTTTACGAACTCTATGCCTTGGCAGTTTGTAAAATTTTAGAAAAGAAAAACCTCTTCTAGTATTTCAGATTAAAAGTGTAAGTCCCAAAGACTTTTAGAATCATGCCATGTGCCTGTTCCAAGACGAAAAAGACAGAAATTTAGTTTTTTAAATACAGATCCCAAGGCTAAAATTTATATACCAGATTTTTTTGTAAGATAGAAGACCGAAGAACAGGTAGATCCTCTTACTAACAAATCAAGGGAGTTTGGCTCCATCTGTTGCTCCTAGATTTCACAGCTCTCCAGGATTTCCACTTCAGCCTTTTTGACTTCAGTGACATATAATTTGTTAAGCAACTTGATCTGCTTTTGATCTCTCCTGGCTGTCAGCAACGTTCCTTGATGCAGTCATGCCAAGCAATGACTTCTGTTCCTATGTCATTCCACAGAAGAAACTTTAGCACTTGCCACATGACTTAAATCAACTCACCATGTAAAGAAAATTGGGCATCCAGGGTCACAGGAGCAGTGTGCAGCTCTCTCTGATTAGGACCTCTGTTACATAACTATTAGTATCAGTATGTTTTTCCAGACACTTCAGAGTGCTCCAAGTAGAGCAGAAAGATGTGGAAAACATGTATTAAATCAATTAAGATTCTAACCCTCTTTGCTCTGACACTCTCTTAAGGTAAAATTGTGGTTTAGGAAAATGTTGGATTTGTTGCCCATGAAATTTCTTCAAGACGTATTTCGTTTAGGAAAGAACTAGAACACTAAAATGGCATGGAGAGTTCTAGAATTATGGCAAGTTAAAAATGTTTAGAAGCTATTCTTTGGCTACACATTAGCATTCTAGCCTTACAACATTAAGTTTATTCTTGCTAATCAGAAACTAATTCATCACTTGTCACTTATTGCAAAACTTTCACTGAAGCTCAGCTAAAAGGGAATTAGAAACAATGTCAGGCAGAAAATAAATCTGACTAGTAGAAGAGATTAATAGTACAATGTAATGCAGATTGCTATGAAATTGAGTTGAAGTCAGCACTTGTTTATGTGTCATAATGCCATATTTAATATATTTGATTGGACACTGACTACAAGTAATAATTACGATAATTAAACATTATTTTTGTAGTGATGCTTTCTTTTCATATTCTGAGTGTTTACAACTCTGTGAAAAGTCTCCATCCAAAAGCAGCTAGGCTGTGTGGCCCAGTACATCTCCTTCATTTGGAATAAATGTGACTGAGAATGTTTATAAAGTGTTAAGCATTTGCAGAACACTTTGTGTTTTAAAAGTATGTTCCAAGAAAAGCCCCAGAGTATCTTGGAAAAATACACGTTCCCTATTTTTTCAGTGCATCTTACAGTCACCTCAAGTTACCTATTCAGCTTGGACCTGCTTGTTGTAGAGCTGTTACATGATCTCTTGTTTAACACCTGCTGTGTGAATAAGAGCATTGGAAGTACCATAATGTGCGATAGAAAGACTTTTAAAAGTTATATTTGGGATGGTGTCAATGTGGGACTGAGAGAGTTCGAACAGTAAAAGGCTTGCTAATCATTCCTCTTACCTCAGTAAAGGCTACCCTTAATACCTAGAAAGAGTTCCCATATCTGAGAGTTCAGTCAAACTGTAGTTGAAATGGAATTTTCCTCTTCATGGACAAACTGTGTCTGGGATGCAGGGTTTACTTTGCAAAATAAGATTGCATCCACTGTTAGATCTTTCATAAGTAATATTAGTGCTTTCAACTAAAATTTTTTAAATTACCATTCTATTTGCCCCCATCTCTCTCACACACACACGTGTCCTTGTATCTTTTCATATTTCCAACTGCTTCTATCACAGTTCTGATCATGGATCTAAGACTCTGGCAACATTTCAATGCCGCTTCTTGATCAGAAGCAGGAGTGGAATTAATTGCAACTTCAATTAAAAAACTTGAGCAGCCTTAAGCCATTTAGGTCCCCACTTCAGATGGAAGAAGAGGAAGGGATTGCTCTTCTAAATTTGATTGTTGACCTCCGTAAGGAGAAGAGGGACGATCTAAGGATTGATTGATTTTTCAGCTAAGAAAAGGCCTTGAGTCTAATCTGATGACCTATCTTTTAAAAAGTTAAAGGCTGGTGAAATAAAGTGTATCCTAAGAGGTTTTAAAAAAAAATTAGGTTTTTCTAATGTTCTTGTACACTGATATTTCAAGTTTCAAGAGAAGACAGAAATGAAGTAGAGAGAATTGAAATGGAGAAAAAATTGTAATTTTTTGAGCTTGAATTCATTGCATCATCAAAAACATTCTGTTCTAAGACAATTTGAAATGTTTGTGGTTTTCTAATTCTCTGTCAATAGTTTTGATATAAATGTGAATGAAGACATTTTAAAATAAAGAAATAGATTTTTATATTTTTTATGATCCATAGATCCATACTGTGATGAAAAGATGCCTTCAGTCTTTTATTATAAAATGCCAAATCACTCAAGGTAATTAATAGCAAAATAATATAGTAACAGTAGGGGTTAGGGTCAGTCCTCCAGTTGTCTGCACCATTTACAGAAACCTTTACAGAACCTACCTTTACAGAAACAGGTACTGTTTTAACCAAATTAAATCTTTGCTTTTGCCTACTCATTAAGAGCTGTACATCCCCAAATTCTAGCTGTTTGTTCACTTATCACAGAAAGGGTTAATTGCTACAGCTATGCCGCATGCAGACTCCTAAACCTAAACCAGATGTAAACTAAAGCCAGGCTTTCAGTCAATCTGTGAGTCATATTTTACTGTCCTTAAAACTCCAAACAAGGAGCTGTCTATGGAAGCCGTCGAAGACTCAGCAGTTCTTAGTGTAAGTCATTACAATTCCAAAAAAAATAAATAAAAGAAAATTAAGAACTCTTTCTGTAT
The DNA here is from genome assembly GCA_013397975.1 of Machaerirhynchus nigripectus. Taxonomy (NCBI): domain Eukaryota; kingdom Metazoa; phylum Chordata; class Aves; order Passeriformes; family Dicruridae; genus Machaerirhynchus; species Machaerirhynchus nigripectus. Next base: position 1,792,607 of record VZRQ01009368.1, on the reverse strand, counting down.
TTGTGGCTGGGTTCATCAGAGTTTGTCTTTTGATGAGGCCAGCATTGTTTCCTTCAGATAAAGTCGAAACTTTCTTTTAAAGTCACAGGTTGCAGTTGAAAGGAACCCAGAAAGCACTGGGGAAGTTGAGAAAACAGTGATTATGTTGTTATATAGTTTTCAGACAAGTAGGACACAGGCACATCTCCTGTGGAAGTCTGAGTACTCAGAACCTTAGAAAATTAAGGACATAATTTCAAAGCTTCCATAAAGGCTTGAAAACAAAGTCTATCAAGTCTCAATTAAAGGTGTGCTCTCAAATATCTTAAACTATCTTGAAAATCCACCTGACTTCTAGCAGACTTCTATAGGTAAGTATGTAGTTTCTGAATTCGTTAATAAAAACAGCGTAATGAAGCTGTTAATTTACTCATCCAATAATTCACAAGTCTGCTTGCTTTCTTTTTCATTTTTTTTATTGTTGTGTTTGGGGGGTCTTTTTGTTTGTTTTTATTTTTCATTTAGTTTTTATATCTTGGGGGTTTGAAAAGAAAAATCCCGCTGCCCACTGTTATCCTGGCAATAGAAAATGCAGTAAGCCTGAGGAGCAGCTGGTCATCTGCTCACCCACTTTGTTCAAAAAGACACCTTTTATGTTTAGAAGAGATTTGTGCTTACAAGGGCTAAAATTTAGCGTCCAACAGAACTAGCTGGGAAATGTGCATTAAAAAGTTATTCTGATTGTTGAAAACATTTTTTTCTCTTTTTAAAAAAGATAAAGCAACTATTTCTGATAATGAGACTGAGTATATTTTGCATCACTTACCAGAATCACTAACTGAAAATGTTAGTGCAAAGCATGGAAATTTTTTGTCACTTTTTTTTCCGTATAGATGTCTCTTTAATTATATTGGCTGTTGTGAAACTTTATATGTTTTTAGTAAGATGACCTGAAAGAAAAATAAAAGAAAAAAGTAGGATGAGAAAGCTAGCACAATAGCTTGAAAAAACTGAAGTTAGTCTTATTTTAACACAGAATATTAGATGAACTCTTGAGATACTGGACACCGCTGGAATTGCAATTTGCTTAAATGTCTAAACGGGTTTTGAGCACAGAGTTTCACGTCAATTCCAGATCAGGAGCTTTTGAGAGACCTGTTTATGTATGGGCAAAAAGCTACCAGTTTGAATTACCCACAAGAATCCATTTTGATTGCATCTGTGAAAAATTACATAGAGTTCTCTGCAGCATATGATCTTGAGAGGAGATGAAATTAGATGTATTATTGGTCCTTATTGGTCCTTTCCATTGTTTATATATTGCTTGTATGTTAAAATTGGTTTAGAGTGTTGGAGAAAAGGTGTCTCTGCACTTGCCAGCTTCTGCTTAGGATTTGAGATCTTTGGAAGGTCTGAAGTGCGTGATTTGGGACTAGAGGATACTGAAACCACCTTGCTTCAAAGCAACACAAAGTTTTTATCTTTATTCCTGTTTGGGCAGTTCAGTCTTATGAGATAAGTTTCTGCCTAGTGCTTGGCTTTTGTGACTGCCTATAGGAGTCTTATTTGTGGTGCCTTGAATACCTTTCAGTTCTTTCACTATAAGACAATTTAAAATCTGCTTGAAATAAATGGACTTTAGAAATATGCTTTGTCTAAGTTTTTCAATTGTATACACATCTCCTAAAATGAGAGAATAGGGAAAAATCCCGTGAGAATAGGGAAGATAAGACCAAGTTTGAGTCTGTTAAGAAAAATGAGACAAGCTTTTGTTTTAGACAAAACTTTTACAAAGTCGTCACAGCAGATCCCCTTTGCCAATCTATTCCTTTGATATCTGGGATGTTTAGCTGAGCTGTTTCATGGAGATAAATGTGTTTGAGTATGAAGCTGAGGTTAAAAAAAATCAAATTTAGAAGGCTGTCTGTAGTCTCACATACTTTTTTCCCCCCATGTTTTTTCTCCATGTTCCTTAGAAGTTATTAAATACCCTTCTGACACAAGCATTTACTCAGTATCTTATTTCATTTGGGCAGAGATACTGGGAACTATCTGATATTTTGTACTACTTTCATTTGATCAGCACTTTAAGTTCTTCAGTTATAATGAGGAATAGCAATAGCTCTTACCAATAGTGGGGGTTTTTATTTTACTGACAAATTACAGAAAATAATAAATGAGTGCTATATCCAACAGGTTGTGCATGGTGACTGCAATTCCAGTTTTGGTGATCTGGAGAATTGAGAAACTTGGGGAGAGCTTACAGGCCTCCTAATTCTTTAATGAAAAAAGTATCTGATGAACTAGTTTGTTTTAAGCATCATAATAATCATTAGTATGGTAGTAGTGACTGGATTTGTTAATTTTAAAAATCTGAATGCTACGTACAATATTTTACTCTCTCTAAAGCAAGAGAAAGGGATTTTTTCCCCCGTGTTTTCTTTTTGATTTTAAATTATTTACACAGTGTTTGCAATGCAGGAACAGGGTAAAATATGGACCTGAACTGTTATTCTTCTGAACATCATTGATTTTACTCTTTTCACAGAGGGAGGGGTGTGGGCAAAAAAGAAAAAAAAAAACTCTGCCAAAAACTGGAGAAACAAAGCTATCATTAAATGCACACCCTTTTCCATACTACACATATGTGCACCAACAAATCAACTGTGGGAGAGCTTCCAGTATCTAAATGGTTAAAGAAGAGACATTTCATTTTGATAATCAACGTTATATGGTTTTGTTTCCTATAACAAGATGAATATAAAACACAGAATATCCCACATTTCCTTAAACATTTTGAAATGGGACTGCTTCAAGCTGTTGACATGGGTATAGGCTAAGATTTTTGTTGGGTATGAGTCTTTATAAGATATATACTTCTTTCAGATTGGCTGGAAGTTCATATAAGCTGCAAACATTCAGGAGAGTATAATGCTGCACTGCTCTGAAAAATATTTAATCCATATTCCGGAAAAACGTGAGGAATTTTGGTGATATTAAATGTTATAGTAGGTCTATCGCCTCTTTCCGCTCTGACACTTATTTCTGCATAAGAGAAAAGAGTAATACAAATCTTATATATTACCATCAGAACATTTCCATTTGCAGAATAGTACATAGGTTCTCTATTTCTTCTTCTGTCCTATGTTTTACAAAAATTCATGGTCATTTGGATCCCCTCCCCTATTTCACATGTGTTGACTAACATTTGTTTAAAAATTACAGGCTTCCAATTATATATTAAATGACTGTATTTGGTGGGGGTAGGTAGGATTCTTTAAAATTTTTAATATTGCTGCATAAGCAGGTTACCTGTCTAAGTAGACACATTCGTGTTTATCTTTCCCCTGAAAGTCTGCTGTTACTATTCCATTTTGCGCTAAGCTTAAAAAAAAATAATTAAAGTTTAATTTTGTTGTCACCTTGGTTTTACTCCACTTGTGTGGAGTTACCAGTTATTTGAGTCAGTCTGCTTTTCTGTATAAATATTAGGATAGTGCTTTCTACTACCTCAAAATATTTTTTAAATGTTTAACAAGTTTTCTGTCTTTAAAGACATACTAATAATTCTTTTTTCCTAAAGAAACCCTGGAGGGTAAGCAAGGAAATATATGTTGAGGGATGTGTACACTTGAACGGGAAATTTTGAGGCAGAATCAAGCAGGATTCATTTCTGTGGAATGGCAGGAACTTATCACAGCCTAAAGAGATTTTCCTTGTAGTGGAAACTGGAGTTTAACATTCACCTGAAATAGTCTCAGGTCTTCTCTTGACCCAAATTAAATTAGCCTGGATAGTTGGTGGAAGTATGATAGTACCACCTTACCCACAAATAATCTTTGTGTCAGGGCTGCTTTAGGCCCCAGATTCTGTGTCTTGGTTTCTAGTGCAGTAAGAAGCAAGCTGTTCTTCAAGTTCCCTCACAGAGCTCAAGCCACGAGTGCTGTACTCTTACAATCTTTCACTTTAATCCTTTTGCACTCTTACTTTTGAGCAATGCAAAATGCTTCAATACATGTGTGATTTTATCAAGTATCAAGCCCTCATCTGTCTAAACTTACTAAATTCCTACTGTTGGTACAGGTTTTGCATCTGAACCTTATTTTGATTCAGGCACTATTACCTGGGGCCAGGTATATCAACACAGCCTGGAATCTGAGTTTGTAATTTTGTTCCCACACAGCTCTGCCCCTTAAATTTGTCTTTTCCCCTCAAAATAATTGAATACTTTTGTTAATTTTTGCTACCACTCATTTAAACTCACACACTGGCCACAAATTATCTGCCTATAAAAATATTTTGCTGTGAATATAACTGTTTTTAATTCTATTATCATAGTGTTTGTACTTTTAGTGTGTTTGAGGTGCATATTCCAGCAGTTTCACTGCTATGAATATGAATCAAAGTGTCTTTTATTACAGTATACAGATCCATGCTATGATGTGTCATCCTAAACTAATCTGTTACTTCAATTTCAGCATGTGAGACAGAAGCAGCAAAAGTTTATCAGCTATCACTAGAAGAGCACCTACAGCCCTTCAAAGACAACATGGAGCAATTCATTAGTCAAGGTAAATAATGAAACGTCACTTAACCTTTTCATGACATTTCAAAGGAAAGTTATGGGAACAATGTTTATACATTGTGGGAAAGGGACTGTTTATTTTGGCATCATAGAAAGACATGGATTAGTTTAATCAGATGCCACACAGTTCTAACAGATTTGCAAAATGATTCTCTTGTACTGTAGGTGACTCACTCTCTTTTGCATGACAGCAAAGACAAATGCTATTGGCTTGAGTGTGTGATCTTCTAAGTTCAACATTCCAGTAGAAAACAAATTTACAGCCTTTGTTCCTTGAAAAATTATTGAAGCTGGATCTGTTTCATTAACTTCATTCCAATGAGATAATTCTTTTTTATGCGCCAAAAACATGGAATAAGCATAACAAAAGTAGTTAAAGGTTTTCCAGATATACTGCAAATCCATATGAAATACTTGGATGTGGTTAATGGTTAACACAGCAAGAGAAAATATATTAGAAATATCCAGGATCAACTGGCATCCTAAGTATTAGTGGGAAAACACGCTGAAAATGAATAGACCATGCTTTACTAGATTTTACTCTGACAAGATTATAGGAAATATGAATAACTTTAGGTTTTGACTGATGTTATACCAGAGCATCTCTTGAAATACTACTCTGCATTGTCCAATTCACTTTTTAATACAAGTCAGAAATCAATGCATCAAGGTTAAAGTGCCCTGATGAGTACACGTAATTTTAACATTTTGCTGCTCCTTCTGCTTTGATATTGTCTCTTATAATCGAAGGCAGATCTGTTGTCTCCTGAACAGGCAAATTATGTGAGAATTCTGTTTCTAGTGCTGATTCATTAATTCATTAGCCTAGAGATGTCTTAAAGAGCTACCATTTATAGGAATTGTTATTAACTGAATGTGCTTTGTATTTGGGAGGCCGGTCAGATTTGCATGTCTCTCTCCCTGGTTAGAGTATCCAAGATGGCTCCCTATCCAAACATTATAAGTGGAGTACCTATAGAATCATAAAATGGGTTGGGTTTTGGACTAGACCAGGCTGCTCATGTACTCTACTAGGTACTGATCCATGCTATAGGACTCTCAATTACAGGGATAAATTGAGCACTCCCAATATTTTGAATCATCAGTTACGAACTGATGTTTTCTAAGACAAATGTCTGCTAGCCAAACCTGGGAAACAGGATGTTGTCTCCAGCACTAGTAGGTATGAACCAAATTAAAACTGGATTCTGGCTGTGTGTATGGCATATAAATATTACAGAAGTGGTATGATTAAACATGTAGCAAGTACTTTGCATTAGGTTTATATTATAGTTTTTATGTATAGATAGGGGACATTCAAATCCAAAGTTTTTCTGAAAGATACGGCTATTGGCATGCTGTAAATTGTGTCATTTTAACATTCTTGACAGAGTAGGAAATCAAACATGAGGATTATCCCTGGAAGTGTTCAGGGCCAGGTTGGATGGAGCTCTGAGCAACCTGCTCTAGTGAAATGTGTCTCTGACTATGGCAGGGGAGTTGGAACTAGATGATCTCTAAGGTCCCTTCCAACCCAAACCATTCCGTGACTATATGATTGTATTCCAGCAGACAGTTATGTGTTAAATTTGTGTTTTTTCTTTTAGAAACCATAGTTTTAGGAGCATCTAACTTTAGCTTGTTTTATGATTTCTGACTATACTTTCCAGAATAGAGTTTTATATAAAATATATAGTGATCTGTTTTTGCAAGGATTGTGATTACATGTCTGTACTTTAGGAGAGTGAGGAAAAAGAAAATAAAAAATACATATCTATTGCATCCATTAAGAATTTTGCTTTGTTACCATATTAGAAGTGTATATTGTTGAGTGGTTGACAAAAGGAGAAACCCATAATGTCAGTAAAAATATCACTGTCTCATTTTGATGAAAATAATTGGAAATGTGTGTTCTGAACACAGTAAAGTGTGACTAAACAATTTCTACTTTTTTTTTTTAAACCATAGGGCCTATTATGCAGAATTCTGTCCCAGTGTAAGAAAGACAAAGGTTAACATATAGCAAAAAAGAATCCCTGGTTAAGTTCCAAAAATAAAGTAATTTAAATACCTTTCATTATGAAATCCTTTGTTTTTACTTCATGGGATTGAATTCCGACTTGAAAGAGGCCATGTTTAAAGCAGGATTTCTCTTTCCTGTTCAGTGTTTGACAGGCTTTTGATCTAGATATTTTTTCTAAGGGCTTTTGTTGTTTATGTAGACATAATCGATGAGTCTTTTCAGCTAGACTGCACACATGATCATTTAGAAAAACAGAGGGACAATTCTTGGCACCTTTTGGGGATTTTTGTTTATATAACATATGCTCTAGGCAAAGAAAAATCAAGCTTTACGTTTTTATCTTTTCAAGTTCCAGTTTCTCTAAAGTCAGAAAAAGTTTTAACTTATAATTCAGATGAAAAGCATTTTGCATAAGGTTGAATAATTTGGTATGTTTATATGATGCCTTTTCAGAGTAGATAACTTGTGTGCATAATGGGACCCAAAAGTTCAAAGTAGCTAGTTACTTACAGCATATTCACTTATACATGTTGCTAGCAGCTAAAATGGAAAATGGTTTTCCCATAGGCAAGAAAACTTGCACACCAAATTAAATATCCTTGGCAAGGGGTTAGAAAGGCTATGCTTTGTAAGAATAGTTACTGTCACACACAGATAACTTTGAGTTATGTTACTGCAACTCATCTAGCTGATGGTTACTAATGATGTACTAATAAAAAAGATGTTTTTTAATGTTAACACTTTTATTAGATTCATCAGAGACAAAAAATGGTTGTATATCACTAGCTTGCTTGTAGATTTCATTTGAAAGCTAAAGAAGGGGAAAAGGCAAGAATGTGTTCAGAATCATGAAGTTTTTAGATGGAAGTGCTAGTGGTATGTGTGATGAAGGCTGTTCAGTATTTGCCTTGCTGCCCAAGTCAGTGGCCTAAACAATCAGCATGTGCATTGAAGTATGCAAATTAGTGACAGGATAACAGTCCTTTCTTGAGGGACTTCATGTCATTATTAAAATGACCATTATACTTAATGAGATTAAATTACCTGTGCTCTCCTTTCTACATTGGCTTAGTGGATATTGACAAGCATGATTTATCCTATGCATTGGATTTTTGAGGGTCTGTGTACCTCAAAACCTCCAACAAACTCTTCTCTGTTCTTCCAGGTTCTTTTGTTTGCTTCCATATTTTTTCCTCCTTGTTTTCTTTTCATGTCCTCTTTTTGAGCCCACATACTGCAATCATCAAATCACCAAATTTATCATGTGGTTCTCTTGTTCTTACAAAATTTATTTTTCTTTTCTGAACTTCTCCATAACCATAGGGTTTAAAAATGGAAAAATAAAAAAAAAATAGAAAATCTACTTCAAAAAAGGAGATTGAAGAAAAGTTGTCAAAAAATACAAAACTTTTCAGAATTATATTGTTTATTATTTAGTTTGTTAAAGCCATTTCTCTGAGTCTTTCCAATATGTGAGTAATATATAACTGTGAAATTTAGTAAAACAATTGTCTTTTTGCAGTGAAAATTTATTCACACCAAACAGAAGGGATTTAAAATTTGCATGTCCCTAGTATAGCATATATAGTCACATTTTCTGTCTTTGAGTTATCCCCCAGAAGTTATCACAATTAGAATAAGAGAGATTAAAAGCAAAGTTCTATTTGGGAACCTTGTCTCCATAGGTCCATATGTAGTTGGGGATACATAGAGATAAAAATACATGAGAGATCTCATCCACCAATTTAGGAAGCTTCAGAAATCACTTCTTTTCCTGGCGGAAATGAGTCTGACATCAGATAGTGGGGAAATGCTGAGAGTGCTAATTATCATGCAGTTTTTAGAGGAGTTTCATTAGCAGTTAGTAATCCTTTAACCTTGTCCCCACTGGACAGGTTAGCCAGCTCATGCTGAAAGAATTGTGTGTGCATGAACCACAATTGATTCGTAGTCCCCAGGTTGTAACTGTGGTTAACTTTGTACTGAAAAGCAGTCTCTGGGTGTTTGCTGTTGGGATGCCATCTAGGCTGTGCATTCTTGTCAGCTTGATAAAGCAGGAAACTTATGGCAGGAGGCAGCAATCATCACTCCCTCAGAATAGTAAGTCTTGTTTGGGAAGTGGGAAGATTCAGTATGTTGAAATCACAGCTTTTCCACTGAGATTCTAGAAATTGTGAAAATGTTGCAGACTTCAAATCCGAGCAAATCATCTGACATATTCAGAAGCCAAGCCAATGTAATTAGTTTTAGACTCCAGAAAAAAAAACATTATGCCATGGGAGATATATAAGCATTGTTTGCTGAAGTAAAAACAAAAATTTCTGATTTTTGGCTAGTTCATCTACAAGCAATGAGAATTATTCCAGTGTAATTTTAAGTTTGGGACCACAGGGTAACCATGCAATATTTGGTTCCTTCTAGTCTTATTTTGAAAAAATCTGCCATTTTGCTATTGTAAGTGAATACCAGCACCAGGTTTTCTTCTGCTGGACCCAAGAATATAGACTCTTCTCCAGACCTAAACTCTAGTCACATCCTCATGATCTTACAGAATAAAGATGCTAAAATTGTCCTGTTGGTTTAACTGTCTATAACCATCTCCTTCTTTTGCCTGGAAGAGCATTCAGGAACCTGGTTTCCAAACTATTAGTAAATGAATGTATAAATCACAGCAAGTTCTATTTATCGCTGTAGCTGCAACCAGATAGTTGGTCATGACTTGTTCTTTTAGGTCAAGCAGCAAATGGCTGTGCATCATCAAATGATGGATTGTGAATGAGACTAAAACATCAGACTGAATCTTGGATGTCTGGGTTAAGTTCCTGGCTCCAGAAGTATTGTAGATGATTGCAAAATGAGTGCTGCTAGGGTAATCTTCATTCTGGCATTTTCTTACCCAGAATGATTGATTTTCCAGATTCCATTTTCTTTAAATATTGCTTTCATAATTTGATTAATATAAGGGAGAACATAGCAGTACTTCATAATTTTTCTAAAAATAATTTGAGGAAAATATGACTGAAACATGATTAGGAAGATACATGAATGAATGTTTTTGTGTTTTTATTTGGAAAAATTGCACAGAACATTAAGAGGTTGGATATTAGTAATTTATGTGGAGACACTGACTTTAAATATTATTATGATTGCCAAAATATACTCATTACTAAGACCTAAAAAATATTTTTTTTCCTTTGAGAAGAAAATGTTGGAGGAATATGAAGGGCAAGCAACATAAACTCACTAGAACAAAAGATGCAGGAATTCAACTTAAGCAATTTAATTTAATGAATGTTTACATTTTTCTGTTAGTATTCTTTTTGTTGAATTATTGAAGGAGCTTTTAAAACTTGTTCTTTGAGTCCTGGAAGTATTTTTTTAATCTCACACTGACATCTTAATGCTGATAAATAGTTTAACGTCAGCGTGATATAAACTTGTCCCTACTTCAGATGTCAGCACCTCCATTGGTGTGCATTTTTACGTAATAATCCTGATTCAGATTGTGTTGCATTTGCAACGCTAGACAGGCTTCACTGAATTAGCCTCACCTTGCTTCGAAGTCCATGAAAGGCCAAACTTTTAGACTGGGGCTGTCATCTGCTTTGTGCCTTTGGCACAGGTTCTCATCTAATCATTTTTGTAGGCATCACAGTGGTTTCAGACAGCACAGGTGTGGTAGAGTTAAAAAATTATTTTTTCATCACATGAGGACAGATCAAGGTATGAGTATCACAATAGCATGATACAAGTCATCCGACTCAAAACACTCTGAAAAAAATGCCTCCTGAAAAAAATTACCAAAAACCTTGTGGACACTTGGGGAGGGCAGAAAATAATTAATATTTTAAATATCTTCTCTAGTAAAGATGTAATCAAATAAAATTTCTTTTATGACATAGTTCCTGGGATGGAGAATGATGTCCAAGAGGACATTAAAGCTTAAGAGCACTTAGGTCCTTCGTAAGCCCTAATCACAATGGCACATGTTCTTCAGCACTGTGGAGTCCAGTCTTGCAAGTGAACAACCTTCCTTTAAAATCAGGCCTGAATTATCTTACTGTATCTTTACTGTACCCAAAACCGTATATTTAGTCATAGGTATGCTGTCTAACTTCACAACTGTTTCCTGCCTAGTCCTGGCCTGACTGAGACCTTTCAGCAGTGTAGGATTTAAGATCAGTAGCAGGGAATATCGAGTGAGGAGCTCAAAGCTGCACATGAAATACAATGCATTTTACTTCTGTGAATGTGACACATTTTCTCAAATATGATGGATGGTGGCTTAACCACTTCCTCTGACGTGGATGAATCTCATCAGGTCCCACGAGTACCTCCAGGTTCCTCAGTTACTCTCAAACCCAATCTCCTCCTTCCTCATTCTCCAGTCCTTGCCTCTGCCTTCTGCAACTTTGGCAGTGTGGATGGATCACTTGCTGATGAGTACTGAGGCAAAAAAATAACTATCTTGTTACCAAACTGCTGCCTGATGGATTAAAAGAGAGCACAAAACGCAAAATGTGGAGGAAGTTTGCATCTTGAGTCACGTCTCAGATCCAACTTTAGATGAGGTTTTTTGGTTTTATCATTAATATAGTGTTAATCTGAAAAGTAAATCTCCTTTTATATAATCTTCTTAAGTTTAAATTTTTTAACTTTTTAGGAAGTTCAGGTTTCTGTCCTTGCGTATTCACTGAGGTTTTAAGCTGTGCTTCCACAAATCTTGCTCATAATCTATGGAGCTAGCACATAATTTTCATTCCTGTTGTGTCAGTCTAATCGTTAGGAAGTATAATTGATTGGAATAAATAAAAATGTTTATGTGTTTAACTGATCATAGGTTTTGAAAAAAAAAGGAACAACATAGGAAAATGTTCATCATATTGGATGATCTATCCTGTTATCTTCAAGAAACTGGGGTCTGAATTTTTAAATGTAAATGTTCTATTTAAATGTTCTCTCACCTGTATGCATAAAAATCTTAGAAAATGGGGGAGGGGAAACAGGTATTCTTCATCCTGACAACCTTTTATGAATTTGTCGTAGGAAGTACAGAAGGATGTGAGACTCTTGCTAGGATTCCCAGAAGAAATCCTGCTTTATTCTCTTGTAAAGCTTTCTTAGCATCAATGTACCCAATAACAAGCCACCCAAATATACTTGGATCTTTGTTCAGTGTAAATAGAATTTCTCAGAACTATAGCAACACAGCTCTAATGAGTCATTGAAAAGGCTTTATATCTGTCGAAAAAAGGAAAAAACAATTGGCTGCACTTGAAAGTTACTGAAAAGCACATTCATAGCTAATTATAAACAAATACTAGTTAACACTTTAAATAAAAAGAGAGGAAAAAACCAAAAAGATTTAAGACATAGACAAGCAGATGAAAGGGTTCTTGTTGCCTTCCATCTGAGATTACTCAGATGCATTCCTGTATTCAATTACCTGAGAAGATGTGATATTCCCTTAAGAGAGTTCAGGAGATCAGAAGGGATGGCAGTTTCGTGCATCTCCTTACTCATAGCCCTTTGAAATTGGTTCAGCAGAAATAGCTTAAATTGCAGCAGGGACTGGGGCCAGACGGTGACTACAGACAGTAATCACTGGGTCAGGATCATACCACAAACCAACAACAAAAAGTTCTGGTGGAACAAAAGCTCTGGCAGGGTGTTTGAATGCAGTTGAGTGGACTTACAGGGTCTGCTTGGAATACATTCTGAATCTGCACCAATGGGTCAACTTGTTTTGTGGCTATGCTTATCTAGTACATTTACACAGAAAGGACATTGATAATTCTTATTAGTTGCTAGCTTTGAGTCTATTTTTCTCATCTAATCCCTTGCATACTTCATATTCAATTCTAAGCTTGAGTTTTATGGTTTTTAGGGTTTTTTTACAAAGCCACTCAGCACAAGCCCCTCTTATCATTTAAAAACTAATGATCACCTAACTTTTCTTTACAGTCTTCCCCAAAAGCCATTTCCTTTTTCATAGTGTCCATCTAAAATGGCTTAGTTCTTCCTAGTGCCACTCGTGCCCCTAACCACACTAATCCTATTAAATAAAATATACAAAGAAAACAAACAACAACAAAATCCAAAAACTGAGGCAAAACAAATTCAAAAGTATAAAAGGGAGTGGAGATAAAGGGGGAGGGGAAGAAAGAGACTTTTCCTCAAGAGCTTTCTATTGATTCTGGTGTATTTGCTATTCTGCTTTGGTGTTTCAAGGTTTTTCAAAACACAGTCTTGAATAGTATGCTAACTGCCAAAAAAAAATTTCCCTAAGTGTTATTTTGTTGTTTTCTGAGGGTATTTAAAAGTGTGTATACTAGCAAGGAGAATAGGGGAATTTTCTCAGAAGCACTGACAGTTCTTGTAAACTTGGACCTTAGACCGTAGTAATAGCAGAGTAACTGCATGGCCTTGTTTGTGGTGGTAGTTCATCCAGTATTTTCTCTATATCCATCTTCTTTCTGTCCTAGTCACATGCTTGAGATACCTACTAAAGTATCCTTGTGGCCTTTTTCAGGCACCTCAGGTCCTCAGGCCTTAATGGAGCTAGTTCAGAAGTGACAGGTGAACTGCCTGAGGTTCCATACACTTTTTAAGAATGTTTTTCCCTCAGTTTTGTTTTTAGTTTAGTTTTGTTGGGACTTGTTTTGAATTTGTAGCTCTGCCACTGGAGATACTTGTTATATTTTCAAAGCCCCAGCTACTATTTGCTCATCACCAGTGTGAAAGAAAATACGTCCTCTTTAAAGATCCTGGTAAATCTGCAACAAGGGTTTTTAAAAATATTATTAATAGTTTTCTTTTTTTTCAGTAAAAAGGATTTATATAAATTTTGCTGCTTTTTAGTGATGTGTATATAACAGAAGAGCACAATAATCCCAGTCTAAAACAGTTATTGTATGTCTTTGAGTTCCCAGTTAGTTGTAAGTCAAATATTCCTCTTCAGATTTTTTTTAATCCTGTGAAAGAGATGGTAGAGTGAAACATCACACTTTCAAACCAGAAATTTCAACTGATAACAGTGACAACAGATGTCATTTGCAATATCTCTCCACACAGAAAATAGTCTCTACATATAGAAAGTAGATACATTCATGTTATTAGCTTTTTTAAGAGTCAGATATAATGCACAAGGTATAGTGGTTAAATTTGGAGGAGACTAGTAGAGAAAGTTTATTGGACTGAAAATGAGAGGATACTTGGCAGTTGTCTTTGCTTACAGCGTGGCTTGATTTCCACAGAGAATTTAGAGTAACACATCCAAAATGATCCACTGAGGTCAGAGGGGACAATTTGTGGTCAATCAATGGTTTATATCCTTGCCTTTGAACCCCTTTTAATTTAATTTCATCTTCTAGGCTTCTTAAAAACAAAAAACTATTTATAGACAAGTGAATTATATTGTTCTGCTGAAGACCAGCATTTTCTAAAATTCCTGTGTCTATTTCTCACATTCAATTTGGTGAGATACATCAGATTTTCATAAATGCATAGGTCACTTTAGTACGGTTATTCATATATGTGCCTTTGTAGAGGTTTATATGTAACATTTGCAGGACTCTAATCAAAAATAATTGGAAGAGCAAACACATGAAACAATGGCATATATCATTCTGGAATGTGAGTATATGCTGATAAGGACAGAAAACTTGAGAATTCAGTTAATTAGACTTAATTTGTGAATCTTGTTTGAAAGTTCATTTTGAGCTGCATGAAATCAAGTTTTATCCCCCAATTATAAAACATCAAGCAGTAAATTTAAACAAATTTTTTAAAAAGTCATAGAACAGAAATTAGAATATCTAATGAGTGATTTTTAAAGAAATGCATATGTCCTATAATTAAAAGAATTTGTATAAGAGCCTTGGATATAGTACAGCCCTCATGATTGGTAAGCAATGACATAGGGAGGAAGAAATGTACTTGAATTTTGACCAAATATATGAAGTATTTAGGAAGTATAGACCTTGCTCTAAAAGGAGACCAATTTTAAATAATCTGAGGGTATCTTCATGGAAAAAGCAGGCAAACAGTGGAATGTCATCCAACAAGAGGGCATTAAAGATGCTTTCAAATTAAAAAGGGAAAATGTAACTAAATCAGTACATGTTGCAAATCATTGATAAGGGAGCTTTGCTCTGTGAGAGGTCACTTTGACTCTAAAATGCTGTGGGTTTTGAGATGGCCATGTTTTTCAGTATGACCGAATGTTATTTTGCAACTATATTATTTGAAGTAGATTTTCCTGGACATATATGCCTTCAGGATTATGAAAGCTGCATGTAAAGCCCTACAATATATAGAGTGTGTGAAGGCTGACATATAAAACTAAGTGTTACCTTTGCTTAGTGATGCATTACACAAAATAGAGGGGCTCGTATTTCCTGGTGTGATACAGCCTTTAATAGATTTGGAACAGTGTATTTGGAGGTACTTTAGCAAATTGGTGTCAAGAATCAAGAAAAGTTCTTAGCTGGGGGACTTAGAAAAGATTATGAGCCAATAAAATATGGGATATTTGGGAAGCAAAACTGACCCAAGAGCAGAAATTCCTACGTCTGTCAGAAAACCTGCAAGCAGTCACTGCTGTATTAGATAGTGGATTCCAAATATATATGAAAGCAGATATGGATACGGCATGAATACAAGATTTCTTTTGATGTTTTTCAAAGGAAATAAAATAATATTATTTCTAAAATAATCTTATTTCTTGAAGATAGAGAGTAATTGCAGTGGCAGAAGAGAATGCTCAGATATGGTCAGCTGCCATGGTATCCCTGGATTTATCTAATTTTTCTAATATTGGCCATTGACATGTTATGACCACTGTGGAGTGGGTATGGATATTCTTTTTTTTTTAAAATTTTGCCTGCTGTAGGTGTTCTTTTTTTGTAACAGGAAGTACACTTTTCTCCCATGAATGTTCTCCCAAGGTGAACACCTTTTAGCTGGCATTTGGCATTCAATGGATATATGCCAATAATGAAGAAGCCAAACTGGTGCCTTTCATGCACTCTTTTTACACCTGTGATGAACTGCTTTGGAGGAATAAGTGATAATAAAGATGCATTATACTGAGTGAAATGACAAAGTATAATGCATTCTGGGACACTTCAACTGGATCCATCATAAATACATTTTTTTCTTTCCCTACTCAAAGAGGAAAACTAAATTGGAAGCAGTTTACCAATGGGGTGATTAGTACAGAGCAAAGTACCTATAATCACTAATATCAGGTAATAATATTAGATAATATTAGTGTCCCATTCCAGAAGTTATAACAGTCTCCAGCTGCTTCAACGTCTACTAGTCATTCCATTGCATCCAAGTGATAATAAGAATTTTGTCATTTTTATAACAGGAGGCTTTCTTCCCTGCCTAAGTTTCACTGGATGTCTTCAACTAGCCGTTTTCCACAGTTCTTGGATGTTTACTGTATACTAGTGCAAAAGCAGTCATCTGATCATTGTCTTTGGACAGGGACAGATCTCTGAGTGTATATACCATATTTTCTCTTTCATTGGTGCCACCTGTCGTCTTGTGGAAACAGAATTGTTTTCATAATGTCTTTAACTTTTTCTGTCTAGAAAAACGATAATGCAAAAGGGTTGAAAATCAGATTTTCACCTGAATAATATTTTGTGATAGCATGTGAAAGGTTTAAAAATATCATCACATTTGGAACAAACTACAAGGAAATTGTTCTTTAGAGAAAATTCTTCTCCTTGCAAGACTTTGTGTAACACCAAGAGGTGATGTGATGCAGGATGAAATCTCTCTCTGTGGGTATAGTAGCTGTGTTATGCATATATACTTATTACTTAAAAGAGTGCTATTACATGCACCTCTGCCATTCAGGGTTTCTGGAATTTCTTTTCATTGTGTAATACCAATTATCTATGAATGTATTAAAAGTATATATACCAGAAATAACTTGGTTTTGTTTTGCTTTGTTTTTCTTCTTCTCTGGACCACAATAACTTTCTTTTTTAATTGAAGGGAAATTTGTGCCAGAATGGGGATATTCTGACATGATAAGCTTAGGATAATATGTTATGCTTACACTCTTTCAAAAAATAAATTGTGGAATATTTGTTCCATTATTGGTGTGTAAATAATCATTTGTAAGCATGTGCAGAACAGTTGAAATAAAAAAGAAAGGACCCAAAACAAGGCAGCTCTAATGATATTCCATCCCATCAATCCTGGAAATGATAAAAAATTTATATCCTAAGAATGAGACATATGTATACAATACAGTCATAAGATGGAACGTGCTGGCCTCTATTTCCAAGTCTTGCTTAAGTGAAAGAAGTCCAAATTGCGTTTTTCAGTAATAAAATTATTTCTTTTAGGAGTTGTATCCACAGATACTTGGTGATTGTGTTAATGCAGAATTAGATACTTGGTCTCATTTCATCCGGAGAGTTCGTGCACAGCTTCTTCTCTTTTGAACAATGTGTTTTTACTGGTCATACCTTGAATTTTGGGATTGAAGTATGAAGGAAAAAAAGTATTAATGAAATTCTGTAAAATTTCATTAATATGAATATTAATTTCATTAATATGAATATGAATAAAAATTTCACCTGGTTTCTTATCCAAAGCGATGCAAAGCTTTCAAGAAAAACCTAAGTCAGCCCAAATTCACTCAGCACTGGGCTCAACTTCACTCAAAAGGGTTGTAAGCCCTCACAAACCTTTTGAAGAATCTGGGCCGTGTTTCAAGTCGGTATTGAAACCTGTAATCAGGCAGGATTCACGTGCTCTTCAATTTCCGTGAGAATATTTACCCATCTCTCCCTCGAGTTTTCTGTGGTTATCTGGGATTTTTTTTTTGCTTTCAGGATAACAATGGTGCAGCCCAAGTCTTCGAGTAATGATTAGAAAATACAATGTTTTCCTCTGCAAATATCTGGGCACTGGTCACCCTACTCAGCAGCTACATTGCTACTAACAAAAAGCATTTCCAGCACTAGACAAAGCCTTGATTATTGTTGTGACTGGGGAAAGTATAAGGAAATTCCATTTGTATATCTTTGCTACAGATTTCACACGCCTATTTGAATGTATGTTTGTAAATTGCTGTTGATTGAAACATTGTAACAGAAAAACAGCCATTATCTTTGTATCCTAATTATGCCATTGGTTTGCTCTTTTTCAGCAAATTTAAAATCAGGATTTCCTTTTTCAAAGGCACTGTATCTATGATGTAGAAAAATAATTTTAATGAATTATTATTGTAGAGCTATGCAGGGAAAGTGGAATAAAAAATAGCTTAAAGCTTTCTTCTTTTTTACATTTCTGCATGAATTTTATGCCATTGACATTTGTTACCAGGACAGTTCAGAGTCTTTTCATGTTTCAAAAGCTACTGACTCTTGGGAATCCTAAAATTCTATGTGCAACTTAACAGACTAGAAGTCTAGCAGACTGAAAAGGGAACTAAGTACTAACTTAAAAGAGGTTTCTGCTAAAGCATGCAGATCTTAAATGAGATTTGTGTTACCTGAATGGCTGCATAAATATAAATTTCACCTAAGCACATGCACAGAGCAGATTGACAATTGCTTTGCACATTGGTGATGCCTAAGCTAATGTGCATGTTCTTGTAGATTTTTTGTTAAGTGTTCTTTCAGTGATCTAAGTTAAGTGAAATATGCCGAAAAAATTATGAGAGGACATGTGGCAAAATGATAATTTTTTCACCAGTGTGTGGGAATGACAGTTTCTTATTTGTAATTTCCTTCACATGATCACTGAATGACAATATCTTTCATATAAAACCGGTCATGTTTTCAGTATGTGCCTGCTACAGCTCTAGTACTTCACTAATGGATGTGTGCACAGGGAGAGGGAAGAGTTTTCATTTGTAATTATCAAGCAGCTTGTAGAAAAGCTATAAGGCTGAATCCTTCCTGCTCTTTACTCAGCTTTTCCTCCTCTTGGTAGACAAGTTCCCATATTATCTAAGTTTTTGGAATCATTATGTAAGATCTGGCCTTAAGTCAATTTCATGACTTGGTTGTTGTTTATATTACTGCAAGATTTTTCTTTTTTTTTTTTTTTTCCACTTTCAAGGCTTTGAGTTTTGGGTTGGTTTCTTTCTGTGGTTGTGGTTTTGGATTTCTTCTTAATAGGGTTATCGAAATTTGTGTAGTTTTGTTTTTGTGGTTGTTTGTTGAACGGGGGTTTAGTTGGTGTTTTTCTTTCAGAATTCGTCTACATGAGTATATCCTCAGGTGGTTTCAATATATTTTACACATGACATATTTAAAATTAAAATTATCCTGAAACATCTCTATCTTTCACCTTGTTGCTAATTATTTAATTGTATTTTTGCAGCCAAAATAGACCAAGAAAATGAAGAGAAGTCACTGACAGAAGCACATAAAAGGTAAGAAAGAGCAATGCAGTAAGAGCTTTCTTTGAAAAATACGCTTTTGTAGCAGTTGCTGTATTGGTAACCAGCATTACTGTATTTTGAATATTGATAGAAATGCAGAAAACTGTGATATTTAGTTTTTTTCAGTTTTAATTTGACAATGAAGAAAGATTTAAATTCTTTAAAGAAATATTTTACATTACTCCTGTGTTTCAGAAAATGCAATAACATTGTGTAAAAATAAATTCAGAATACATCATTTGGACTGAGAGAAAACTATTCATACTACACCAGAATCATACTGATTTGAGAGATATTTAGCATTCCCCAAACAAATATCATTCATTAGGTACCATTTCCTCTGCTTATTTCCTATGTGCATTTTATAAAAAAGAATTAAAACCATTTTTTTAATAAACTATCTATACGTATAATTAAATGTGACTTCCTTAATAGAATTCCTAATAGATCTTAAAAAACTTTTTGTGGCAAAAAGCAAAATACCTCATTAAATTTCATTACAGATGTGTGCAGTTGAGACAATTTCCCAAACTGGGAACCTCACTGCATTGCACCACACGTGGTTTGTTCTGCTTTTTTGGAAGAGTTCTCCAGCAGCAGTGTTTAAATGGGAGAGATTTTTCTCTGTCCCAACAAGAGATCGAAATATGGTGCACAGCATTCATAACCCAGATTTAGTAAAACTCACAGCCTTAATTTGTTTATCCTTTACTAAAAATGGCCTTTTCTTTTTGTACTACCTACAACTATCAATTAATACATACTAATGAATATCCATTATATATTCCCAGAATTATGAAGTCCCTCAATAGGATTCGTGTAAAAATATCACTATAAAAGTTTCTACTGTGTTTTTTTTCTACTAGTTTTTACTATGGTTTGTTAGCCATACAGCCTCAATGCCCGTATCTGCTACCTGCTGTAATGCCAGGGGGCGGTTAACATCTTTCCTGGTACAACACCACATTTACTCTCTATTCTCTTGGGCAATGTACTAAAGATAGTACCTGAAAAAGAAGCCAAGAGGAGTGAGTGCCACAAGAACCTCCCTTCTTACTTGGATGGAGATGGTAGCTCCTGGAGTGGCACGTCGGTGGTGTGGAATCATGGTGGAAAAAATGCAACAAAGGAAGTATAAGAGAATCAAAGACAGCTGCTTTGAGTAGCTTCCCGTAAATTTCATTACAGAATTACAGAATATTCTGAGTTGGAAGGGACCCACAAGGATCATCAAGTCCAACTCTTGAATGGATGGCCCATACAGGGATCAAACCCAAAACCTTAGTGCTCTTAGCTCCATGCTCTAACCAGCTGAGCTAATATCAGGGTCTTGCTGTGGCCGAGCATCATAACTCTTGCTCAAGTATATATGAAAGGCATTCCTGACATTTCTTAGGTTTGTTTAGCTGCTCAGTTACATAATTCTTATCTTTAAAATTTTTCTTCACAAAAAAACTTTGAGAGAAGATGGTGTTGTTACGAGATTTTTGTGATCTCTGACTGCTCTTTTAAAGAAAATGTTCGTCCTGTGGAAAATGGATTAGAATAAAGGTGACAGAAGGGGACAGAAATCTAATGACAGTGGAATCTGAAATCTGTTCAGAAATCTTGTGATTTAGCACTATCTTTTGGTGTCTAATTCACTTTCCATTTTAATCTTTTTCCCTGACAAGACTGGAACCATCATATCAAAAACTTCCTATTGGTTTAATTAGCATAAAGAGGGAAGAAAGCAAACTGCTCCCTGGATTCTCATTCAATTTCGTCTGCTACTTCTGACTTGTCCTAATTTTTTCTTCTCCCCCTATACTGAGTGTAGCAGCTCCTTTTATACACAGTTTGTCAAAGAAAATTCTGCTTCATTGTTCCTCCTTACTGTGAATATCTAGCAAGGATATTCATAGACGCAGTCTTTCATGGAACACATAAAAATTATGCTAGGACCACATTTATTAGTATCTAGCTTACTAGTTATTATTTTCTTTCTTTCTTCCACCTTCCCCCTGAATTCTTGATCAGATTAGTGGTATTTGTTAAAACATCGAAGACAACTTCATCTGTAGTTTTAGTATTACATGTAATTATTTCACTAAGATTTTTAATTTAGCTTAGAATTAAAATGCTTGGGATCCTTTTTGGCAGGTTTGGGGGAAAAAGATGATGAGAGCTTAAGAAGCTAAATAAAAGATTAGTTGCATTTGACTAATCATAGGTAGATAGCAGTGCATAGGATGACGAGACAAGCAAGTAGTGCAAGGAAAAGTGATGGATTAGATGAAGCAAAGTTAATGTGATTAATGTGCTTGGATTTTCCTTGTTGAAGTGGATGACTTCAGCCCATGTATAAGTTCAGGTCTACTGCATGGAAGCATTTCTTTAGCTTTCATTAAGAACTATGGTTTTATTATTATTATTATTATTATTTTCTTTATTAGTTTGTCTCCATTAGAATACAAATCCAAAAGAAAAGCTCTTGTAGCAATAACAAAAAATGTTTCTGAAATGAATAATGATTTGGGGAAAATGCAGCAATGTGTATTTTAAAAAAGCTCAGTTGTGCCATAGACGAGCTGAGATGGAAAGTTAATCTTGCACACAAAATGAAGACAAAGAAAATGGAATGTCTGCTGCAAGGTCTCCATACAGTGTATAGCTGTTCATTTGTCACAAGTGAGAAAATGTTTAATCAGTTTTGAAATGATGTATTCTCTCTTTATTTATCGTGTTTAGTGACTTTAAGAGTGTCAGTATGTAAAGTGTTTATCCAAGGAATGGATTTCTGGCACATGGATAAAATGAAAAGTGAAATGTTTAGCTCGCAATAGGCATATGTTCCAAGATCTCTCTGAGTAAGTATCCTGAGATGAGAAGAAAGCACACAGGTCTATGTTTATCTAGCTTACGCAGGCAGACAAGGAAGGCTCCAGCCTGGTATTAACACTGAAGTGACATGGAATGTCTTCACCAAACCCCAAACAATTACATCATTCCCTTAACAATATTGATAAAGTGTAGTAAGAAAGAACCTGGCACTTTCCAATTAGATCCTCATTGCTAAATGCTTGAGAAACTGTGAAATACTTGTCAAGTTAAAGCAAAAAACACTTGTTTGGGGGGAGGTGAAAGAAGTAAAACAGAAGAGAGAGAGGAGAGGGGGGGAAAGAGATGCTGCTGTATTTTAGGAGTCCTCAATTCGGTGCCCCTTTGTTTTTCTTCTTTTTTTTTTTTTTAATTTGAATTAACGGCCTCTGTCCCAAGACTTGTATTATATATATATGCTCTCTCTTTTCTGTATTTTCATTTAGTTAGTCTTAAATATCTTTCATCTTTCCAGGTGTGATTTTACTTAAGCAGCAAGAAAAAAAAATCAAAGTATTATTGTTTCCAGGTATGCTTAATGCGATTTCAGAATGAGACAGACTTTTATCATAGTATCCACAGCAAGCAGGAACCAAGATTGCAACAAAATTATTGTCCACATAATATGGCAAGTGATACCTTGTTTGCCATGCTAGGAGGCAAGGTAATAGCAACAGCAGAAATACCGTTTGGCAGACTTAGGATCAGAAATGAGTTAGTTACTCCTCTTCTTGCACTTCATTTCTGAAGAACCAATACCTAAACAGCCTGACTGAAATTACTAGAAACGACACTCAGTGAAGCTGAAAGTCCTAATTCTGTCTTGCTATCTGAACAGCTGAATAGCTCTAGAGAAGTAGCATGTAGCTTTATTACTTTCTTACAATACCTCACCCAGTATTAAGTTCTCATCTCCTTAGAAGGCTTCCAGATTCACGTCTTTTTAAAAAGAAAATAAATCACACTTGTAACACTGATCTCTCCTCTACTAAAATAGTTAAGATGGTGTTTTCCTTCCCCTTTACCTGCAAACATTTGTGTCTTCTTGGAATAACACGTTGGGAATTATTCAAAAAATTTAATTGGAGATGTTTGGTTTTTGTATCCAAGACACAGTCAGATGATCTTCAATTTTTCCTGCTACCTCTCAGTCTAGCATTTGCTCAGAAGCATTTGATTCTAAATTCAGTTCAGCAGCACTGAAAATTGTTCAGTTACTAGTATCTAATATAATTAATTCATATTCCACTCCTAAAGGAGACAATGTATGCTAGAAAAGTTTAAGAATACTAAAGCTTGGGGTTTTGTTTTTGTTGGGTTTTTTCTTAGTATTTCCGATAGTATAACCCTGCTTGAAGTGATAAGTCACTAAGTCAACAGTCCCATGCACTGGTGGTTTAAAACCGTTCACCTGTTTTTCCTGTTGATGCCTAACAAGAGCTGGAAAGACAGAAATGCCACTTGCTGTCCTGGCTTTCTGTACATCACTAATATAAAAAAAGTCCTAGAACTTAATTTTTTCTTTAGTAAATCTCAAAGCATTATGAGAATATATATTTGTTTTATAAAAAGTCAAACAGAGGCCTTTTTGCCTTTTGACGTAAGTATCAACTGGGGAATTTAGGACGTGTGTGGCTTGGTATGAAATGCTCATCTTTCCATGTCAGGATATTTTTATTTGGTTTATTTTATAATTTGCTTCCATTACTTGCACATTCCAGTGATTTTTGGGCTTTTAAGTGCTTTTTGAGTGCAGCCTCCCAGGCACCTCTTCTGTTTTCAGGACTTTTAATAATCCAGTTAGAAATGTGTTGTTGCTTTCTTTTGCTGTAGCAACAAAACTACATTAATTTTGAAGCTAAATGTTTGCCTTTAAATTGCCTGCAAAAAAAGAAAAAGTATTCCTGACACAACAGTCTTTGCAGACTTCCATTGACTTCCCTGAACATGAGACTTGTGGAGGAACAAAGGGTTACACCTGCTTATGAGCTGACAAGTTGATGACATTTAGAGAAATAGCAGACAGTATGGTACAATGGCACTGCTGAAAAGCAACACCTCGAAATGTAGCACCTAAGTCTGGTAATCCTTTAAAACATTAAATGTTCCTCCCACCTCACTACCCTCCACACAATGTTTTGGATTGTTTCCAAAAGTGAACTGTAAAGTTAAAGTGAAAATTGAGTTAATGATTGAAATAAACTGGTGAAAAGCTTAGAATGGAAGAGGTATGTAGTTTAAAAAAAAAAAAAAAAAAAAAGAAGAAAACTTTTAACTGAAAGGCAAGAATATGCTCTGGGACTCTGTCTTTCACTAGTCTTTGGCCATTCATCTATTGTTGGTTCCATCACTGTTATGTCTCTTTTCTCTCTGTGTGGCTCCCAGCATGCAGGCTGGAATTGGGAAGGGTAATACATTTCAGACCGTAGGTATACATTAGTTGGATCAGCAAAAAGTAAATACTTGCTGAGCAGAGGAAATGTGTATAGAAGAAGTTTACAGACTGTTAAACAGTTTGGATCATTCTAGTTTAGTATCCTGTCTCTGACAAAATATCAGGACCAGTAGATATGCAGTAATGGAAACTTAGCCAGCAGTTTAGTTCTGTCAGAAAGTCTCTTCTAAAATATGGGTAATTGGTCTTATCCTGAAGGATGAAGTCCTTTTCCTTTTCTGAAAATATTCACCAAATGACACAAGTCCTTAACCATTTAGATGATTGATTTTTGCCTGTAAGAGCATTATCATTTCTTTTAAAGATTTTGGCTTACTTGCTTTGAAAATAATTTTAATATTGGTTTGAAATTAGTTTGCATTTAATGGCATTCATTGCTAGTATGAACAAATGGCAATACAACTTCTAACAGTCTGGGGTACAATTCAGAGATCTAAGATTCTGCAATGTAAACTGATTTTTATGCAACTTATTCTAAAGTTTATGTAGAGGATTTATTCTTAGATCATACAGTAAAAGATAAATTACTTTAGTTTAAGGTGCAACTACGGTTACACTGCTAAATAATTGCATTGGTAACAATACAGCTACCACCCTGATAACAATATAGTTAAAATAACCTGGGTCTGATCAACCCAAAACTAATGCTATGGCATCAAACTGAGGATTAAAAAAAGAGAAAAGAATAGAAGAATCATGTAGCTAATAAAATTAGTGACAAAAAAATACATGAATTAAAGTCTTTCAATGTGTCATGTTTTTTTTGGCTTCCAGTTTATGTCCAGCAGGTGGTTTCACTGAGTAGCCCTCAAAAATTCAAGATATTCCTCTTGAGCTGTTGCAGCTGAAGTAAAACGCTTGTGTGCGTGTATGTGTGATTAGCTCCAGTGCCTCTCCAACGTGCATCAGCTTCTGATTATGTTCAGCAGGACTTTTCTTTCACCATATTGTCTACCTGAGCTGTTTGATTAGATTTTTTCCTAAGACCTTCGTAGTACAGTGTTCACATTTGCAAGGACTGTGACTTAAATGTGGATAATGCGTCTCTTTTACTCTAATGTGCTGATTTGCCACTAGAGTTGTTCCTTTCTTCCTTGCTGTATGTTAAGGTTTACTTTAAGTATTACAGTATTATGTTGCTGTTGTCATGTATATGCAAATGGTAAAGAAGAATGTCGGGGATAGGATTTAATTAGGTCACAACTGCTGTATTAACTCATCTGGGAACTATCCAGTAATAATCTGTACAATATAGGTCATTCCTTCCATAACAATTTCCAGCTGATGGAAGGCTGCCATCCACAAGCCCCTTCCACAATACAGGGCTTGCTTCAGCCTACTGCTGAAACTCCACTGTGCTTCTCATAAATGGAGATTAGGTGACCAGGAGAAAAAAGGCATTGTCTCTTTACTATTCCTCAGTTTGTTCCTCGGCCTCATTGTCTTGTTTCTTGACTTCTTTAACAAGCTGGTTCAGAAACAGCTTAACTGGGCCAGATCCCTTCTGTACTATGTCTTAAATGAGGGCTTCTCATGAGATAACCTCACCCGCTTCTTTTCTCAGCTGCTGCCTGAAAGATAGTTCTACCGTGATCGGTCTGTGGAGGAGGTAAAACTTGCTGCTTCACCCTAAAGACAACAATTAGGGCGTGGTCACCCCAGACCAGAAACACGATGAAACCTTCATGTAAACCTTGGAAGGGATGGGAATAGCTCCTCCAGATGTGAGATAGTTTTCTTAGGCCAAATGAGTATGGTTTGTGTAGCTTGGCTTGGATGTGTGAATATTGATGATTCACAAATCCAGAGTGATGTGGTTATTTAATACAATATTTCTATTAATTCCAGTGGCTGCCACCTTTTCATTTAGACTTAATTCTCGTGGAAAATGCTGCCCATTTTCTCTACTCATCCACACAAAGATTCCGTCACTTCTGTGAAGAAGATATATTGGGATAACTTGAGAGTTGAATCTTAAGTGCTTAACATTTGAAAAGTGCAAGACCTTTCCAACCTGACAGTTCATCAATGCAGATTTTGAAATGTTTCAATTTCCTTTCATGGGATTTTGTCAAAATTGACGCTAAGAATATGAAAGCCCCCACGAACAGCTCTGTTTTCAGCAAAGGATGGATTTCTTCTATTCATAGTTGTGCTGGCCTATGATGGTATTAGTGGATGAATGTTAAGGAGAGAGCTCTTGCTCACTGAATTAACTAAGAATGCTCTCCAGAGCAACCATAAAGGATTAAGGTGAAACTGCATCAAAAGGCATTTAAAATGCTGGGATGTTGTATAATACCCAAGTATTTCAGACCGTTTTTATTCTATAAAGAATATAATTTCAAAGAATAGAAACTGAAACCTAAGTTTGACTTGAGCACCAAAATGGAAATTATTATGATTATGCCATAAAAACCCCTGTACGTTCATTTCACATCCTATATTTAGAGCGTATTTTTGTCAATGCACATATATCAAATTTGATTTTTGATGAATTATATTCTTAGAGCATGAGTTAATCTTATGTGTACCTTGTATTTGGTAAAGCGTGTGTGTGGTTTCCATCTAGATATCTAAACAATCTGCTCTAGATTTAAGAAAAATTATTATTTCCTTACGTATTTGTTATTATTTTTTTAGATAACCCTGACCTTGCATCTTCATGAATTTCAGTTATAAAAGTGAGCCACACCATGGGAGCAGGCAGATTACAGGGCTAAGGCTGTCATCAATATATTGAAATAACATAACAAGCTTTTAACACAGTATTTAGTGCACTACGGTTCTGCACTACTTCCGTATGTAATTATAACCTCTTTAAGTAATAATGGTTGCTCAGAAGGCCCCCAGTGAGGATGAGGTGTGTTAATAGAAAGATCTGAAGCCAAGATGGGCTTTCACATGAGGCTTTTAGCTGTTTCTTACTGCACTGAGGCCAGCAGCTTTTGAAATTCATTCTACCACTGTATTCTGTATCCAACAGCACCTTATTATTTCTTCAAGTTCAACCAGCCAAGGGTTATTTAATATGTTTGAAGCTCACATATTTGTCTTTTTAGGAGAGAAAAATAGTTTTCTCTTGGATATGTTACTGGGCCTGACTTTCCAGTGCACAAAATTACACGGTATTGTTTTACACATTCTCACGTTGCCTATGTCTAGTTTAGCACAGAGCTATCCATATGTCTGGAGCAGTTCAGCTGGCAGGCATGGGCATGATATCCACTCTTAACATGAAATTAAAAGCATTAAAGTCCAAGATAGAGAGCCTATACATTTATGCACTGTATTCTAGATAACAGCGAATTGCAGCTAACACCAATGCATCTAGAGAACTTTAACTACCTCAAGCCAAGATTTTGGTCAAAAGTTTGAACTGATTTAAAATTGTCCTTTTAAAATGACATAGAAGAAGCATATGAAACTTAAAAATGCATTTGAAGAGTCATGCTAAAAAATGCTTGATTTTTTTTCTTTTTTTTTTCTCAGAGTGGCCTGTTAGAATACAAATGTCAGAGGCAAAAAAAAAGACACAAAGTTCTGTTTCTAATGTATTATCTCAATTCATATTTTATTGTGAATGAGATTCTTGAATAGAGACATAACCTTTAAATATGAACAGCAGAATTTAGGTTCACATAAACCCCAGTTACTGGGTGAGACGTAGATTACATGCTTTGCATGTGATACAGTGAAGGTAGCAAAAATACCTCTAACCTACATTTCCTGACCTTTGATTTTCAAATGCCTGTAAGCTGACTCAGAAAAGCAGAATGGCTTTTTCAGCACTGTAATTTTTTTTTGTCATCAGAAAAGTTCTGTTTGCCAAGATAGCTCCCTCCTGATGAAACGTAGCACCTAATCCTATGCCACCTTGGATAAAAGATGGCATTGTTATATCAGTGGATCGTTTGTTTACATCAGAGTAATGCAAAAAAACCCAGACTCAACCCAAACTCAACCCAAAAATACAGAGGGACCAGGTTGTAGCCCATTTTTTTAGAGAGAAAGAGAATAAAAATACAAAGAAAAAAATAATTAAACCAGTGAGGGAAAATCTTGCAGAATAATTTTTAAATGTAGTATTGACTGTGACCCCTGATAGCCTGCTGTTTCCAGAGGATATAAGGAACAAGAATTGATTAGGCAAATGTCATCATACCCAATGAATATATCTTATTCTGGACCTGATAAAATTATTCTAAAATAGAGATTTTGAAAGTCTCAGAGCTCAAATCCACCTTTCAACAAAAATATAATTTAATTTCTTTATGGCCATTTTATTTTGCTGTTTTGCAGCCTTCTGTTAGGAGGCACTTTGTTCTTGAAAGACAGGACTAAAGTGATACTCTCCCATTGAATGAAATAAATAGAAGGCTCTGGAATAACAGTTTAAATTGAGGTTGAAATGGCAATCTGGTATGTGAGGGGTTTATTCACTGTTAACACCATGAGATCATCAGTCTTCCTAAAATTTTATTTTTCCCAAACTGTTTAAGCACAAAGCTATAGTCCTAATACCTCTTGAGTTTAACTGTCTGTGTCATAGGATATGCTCTGTGCTATGTAACACTGTTCAGTTACAGGGTCTGCTGCCATTAGTGTGAAATATGGAAGTTCTGCATTTGTGTTACTAATCACTCTGCACAACTGATAATATTGATCGTTGTAGATGAACATTAATGTAAAGCATTCCTGGTATTGGGAGGGAGGGTGTTAAAACTCTCATGAGCAAGACAGACTGGCCTGTCAAAACGTAATTTTCTCTTCTCCATATTGGATGCTTTCTGTTGAGCTTTTCTTGGGAGGAAAAAATGGTACTTCAAAGGTAGAGGGATTTTTTTTGCTGTTACTGAAGCTGCTGGTTTTCATATGGTTGGAGCTATTTCTTTCATATGGTTGGAGCACTTTTTCTGTAATATGAATTTATAAGAGGCAAGGGACTAGACATGAGGGAGATGACTTAGGATTCAAAACATTGCAAATGTTTGGCAGGTTATTTTTAGAGGGAAGGAAAAGTCTCATGAGACCTTTGTTTTCTAAGGAACAATATTACAAAATACATAGTTACACAATATAAATTGGCAAATGAAAGAAGAGATTAATGATTCTGGCAGCTGATTTAAGATGGCATATCATCTCAACTTTCTTTTTAATGTAAGAAAGTTACTTTTCTTTCTTTATAAAAAAGGGAGAAAATAAAAGGACAAGAAGAAATTTCCTACCAGCATTTAAGTACTAGTTACCTTGAATGAACCTGTGTTTATTTTTTTTTTATTTTCTCACTTATAATTATGCAGAACAAGAGACAGCGCTGAGGAGAGGCAATTATACTTTTTTTAAAAAAGAAAAGAAAAGGTTAAGAAAGTGATGTGAAGTTATAATGCAAAGAAGGACCCTCAGAAAAATACATCAATAGAAAATTACAGCCTTCATAGGATGCTGTGCATACAAGTTTCCTAACAGTCTTGTGCTATCTCAAAAACCAGGATACTGGTTCTCTTTTATTTTACATAATTTTGTGTGACCTTGTTGAACTGATTGGTATTCTGTCTGAAGATTAACTCTTGTTATTGCTTTCAGATGTTGAATACACTTAGAAAATACATACAAAGCCTTGGTCTCTTTACAAAACAAAACAGGTACTAATGTGATGATTCAAATTCTCAGCATCCAGGAAGCAAATACTGTTACTTATATATTGTACTCATCTTTCGTATGTAGTCACCAATTCAGGACCTCTGAACAGGCTTACATGCCCATCAACTCAATTTGGGTTTAAGTGAGATTCATGTCAAATTAAAAATTAGTAATTAAAATTAGTAGGAGGTACATATAAGCTTTTCTTTCCCTTTTACCTTCTTTGTTTTGGTAGGCTATGCTTAGTTCTAAATTTTATTTGTGAGTTTAATCGAGCTAAAAGATACTTTAGTAGTTTCAGCCTGATTTAGAACTGCTTCTGAAACACAACTGCTTCACAAAAATAACAGAGTACCACCATTTACACTAGCTATTCTTAATCACTAATGTATATAAGTGATGCTTAGAAATTTATAAAGCCAAAATAGTAAAGAATATCCATGTTGGAACTTCAACTAAAATACATAGTCTGTTAAACAGTGCAGAACAGAAACACGTTTTTCTGCTTTTAAATCCACATTGACGCAAATCTTTACCCTTTCAGGTGATTTGGTTTGCTGCATGGGAAAACCAGATGCAAGTGTGTTTGTGCATGTGTTCACCATTTCTCAGGAAGGTCAGCCAGGGCGTGTCTGTACCTATGGTTACTTTGCTATTTGTTTGGCCAAGGAAGCCTGATCAAATAATGCTGAGATGAAACTACTGCTGTCTATTGCTTGATATTGTTGATTTTCTTTTTTATATATTTATAAACCAGCCAATGAGTCCCAGACAGCAGGTTTGAATCTGAATTATTGTTTGCAACTTTTTGCTAGCTGTTCTCAGAATGGAATGGGAAAAAAAAGCTGAATAATCCACAGCTGCTCTTAAAATATTCCTAATGGATCAGATCTATTAGCTAGTATTGTTGTCAATGAGCCATTTGCAATGTGAATAGCTTCTTTTCTTTTTCATATGATTAAATCTGGTTTGTCTTTTAGTACCTCCATTCCTTTCTTCCCTCCAAATAGAAAAATCACTTTCATAGACTCATAGCTGTACTCAAGGGAACACACATGAAAGTCCAGTGATTCATTCATCAAATTTCCACATTTGAGTAAGCAGTGAGTTTACACATCAGTCTGAAGTGATTTTTTCTGAATTACACAAACACTTGAACCAAAGACATTAGAAGACAAGAAAGGAAGAATAGGAACTAACCATCTTTCTTTCTTTATTTCCTTCCTTACTTTTCAGAGACAAGCAACTCTTCCATTGTTCTGAGAAAGTTGATGTTATTTAATTCTCCATCAGGGCCAGCATGAGGGATGTGAAACCCAGTCTGAAACCTGTTTAAAGAATTCTGGCTTTTGCCATGTCAGGTTAAGACAGTAGTGTGAACATCACTGTCTTACTTCTAATCATGCTTGAAAAGTCAGGCTGTTTGAAGCAAAGGCAGTAACCTCCTTTACCTATTTTAATCTTGAAACTAAGTTGCATGCCCTTCCTTCCCTCTTCCATGACTCAAAGATCTTCTCCAATGCACATTCTTTTCTTTTTAAGACTCTCAGAAAGAGTATGGATAAGTATGACCCTTTTCACTTGAGAAATGGACACTAAACAAGCTTTGCAATACTTGTTTCAAAATAAATGTTTAATTTTGCAGATAGGTGAAATGAAATACAAAGAGGTCAGATGAGTTTCCCAAGGTTTTATGATGCAGAAATTAATTTGAGTATAGGAACAAAAGGTTTTTGAACTCTAGTCCCTTATTTGATCCAAAATGTCTATGTGCCAATGGTATTTGCAGATATTTTGTTTCAAAATCTGCTGAAGAATGAACAGGAAAATTTGAATGGCTTGCCACAGAGGAAAGAACCAGAGATATTTAAGGTATTTACTGCCTGGCTGAAGTCTGAAAGGATTGTATCTAATCTTGGGGCTATGGCAATGTCATCCAAATTTCTCTTTGTATTTAAAATGCATGTCCCCTCCTGGAATTAGCCTTGAGATATGTCTAGTTTGACATATGTAAACATTTCCAAATCAGATATTTAAAGACCATGGTAACAGAGAGGATTTATTGCTGTCCATGCTTTATTATTTGATGCATTTGGATTGGCTTTATTTGCTTTGTCTTTCATGTGTGAATTATGCCATTTTGTCTTGCACTACAAAAATGACAGCATCAAATGTATAGCAAGCAGGTTTCCATATGTCTTCTAAATGCACTCTAAGAGACTTTAATGCTAAATAAGGGTAGACCCCTCTGGTTGGAAAAAATATGGTAACTGTCTTGACTGTTTGATCTGCATGCATAGAAAAAAATATTTGATTCATAGAGATTTTTGCCCTGAAGTATTATTGTGTCGCAGCTGATGTCTTGTGCATTGTTACTGGGCATTACAAAGGTGTGACATACTAACAGTGACAACCTGCTATGCTGCTGCTGTTTCACATTTCACAGACAGCTTATTTTCCTTACCTCCCAAACTAACTGCTAGGGAGTCAAGCAACCTGTATGAGCATTTCTCTGCTCTCTATAAACCTATTAGTGATGTTACAGCTGTTAGACACAGCTGTATGAATGTGTAAGGTTGCACTGGTCATACAAGTGGTCCTCAGGGAGATTTTCAGTCACCAGAGAAAGAACCACTGGTTATCTCCTCCTGCTCTCAGAGGATAGGTGGAATAATTGAAGAGTAATGGAGGTCTTTGCATCTTTAATAGACGTTAGTGCTGTTTATCTATTTTTTTTATTGGGCACTCTTGTATACAGTATGAATTTCATTTTGATTGACTTCCCGTTTCTTGGGATGTTTTCCTGTCATGGAATTCATTATCTCAAATATAAAAGCATTACTTAGGATGGGCCATTCGCTGTCAAATTCTTTTCTCATCATTGTCATTTGCAAAATGTTATGAAGACACATTTCTCAAAACATGGCTTCTTATTTGAAATTTTGTCTTTCTCTGTTTTGCAAATCGTTAATTGACTTCATTCCATTAAGCGCCAAAGAGCTTCTTCAAAAATAAGTCATTGACTCAGCTGATGCCTCCAGATTTCTCTCTTTTTCTTTATTCCTCACGTTCTTCCAAAAATATTGTCAGTTCATTCTGAAAATTCAAATGAGCCCTTGATATGACTTCCCCACTAGCCAGCTACAGAGCTGTAAGTCTCGGGGAAGAGACGGGGAGAAAAAAATATCTCCCTGGTATATTTGCAGTCTTGCAAAAAGTTGAAAATACATGAAAATAGGAAGAAGTTTAAAACATAGTGCAGCTGACTGCAGTGTCAGGGATAATCTTTTTGAGTGATTCTGTGGAATCAGAGGATAGATGATAAATATCTTCCCCAGTATAAAACAGTGGAAAAAATGTAAATAAGTAAAAGGGAATATTTTAATCAGTAGTATTACTCATTAATAAATAATTTTAAAACAAAACAAGCCAAATCCACAACAGAACCAAGCCAAAAAAGAAAGGCATTCTGTTTGTTGACCAAGTACTGAGTTACAGAATAGAGTGCCATGGTAGGCTAACTGAGAGAGATGAAAAAATGGCATGATCAGGTAAGGTGGCATTTGAGTATCAATGTCATGGGTTAAAAAATGAGGATGTTTTTGTCTTCTGTATTTTTATGTGCTACATCTTTGTTGCTCAACAGCTTCAGTTTGCTTCAGCAGATGGAAAAATAAATTGCAAATTAAGAGGAAAAAAGTGGTGTAAAATTTGGTGCAAAATTTGATTTGAGTTTATGTTAAATTTTTAAGATGTAGGCTTTTTTATTCAGCAATATGATAATATATGTAGATGCTTATTTTTTGGGTTGGGAAAACAACTGGAATATTCAGGTTTGAGAACTAGAACAAACATTTTCTTGGAGAATTTGTAAGACTGACCCTTCTGAATGGTTGAATCTTTGTACAGTGTTGTCACCATCATAATCCATGAATGAAGATAAAAGTTCTGTGACTACAATTGCATTTCCATCCATTTAACTGGAATTTGATTTTTCCCCGTAATCCAAGAGATTAAAACTGTGATGTATGCTTCAAAGACAATTATAGGAGTCAATGAATAGTAATAGATCAGTGAGCAAAGCACCTACAATTATATTTCAAGAGAGAGTTTTCTATTGAATTTTTCATAAAATAAGCAATTCTCTAGTGGCTTCTATGTTGAGCTTCAGATCAGGAAAACATTCTTAAAATCTCCAGTATTTACAAAATGTAAAGTGAAAAAACAAAATGGAGTAAGAGTTAATCAAGCAATGTCTTTAAAACTAATTATTCTGCACCCTCCTGTAACATTCCTGAAATAAAATAGAAGCCATTAAACTCAGAAATACATTAAATTTCCCTTGCAGTCACAGTCCTCCTTCAGTGTAGGAAATACAACCTTTGCATTTCAGGAGTAATTTTTACTGGAGGAGTAGCTTATGCATTTGCTACGTGAGCTTTGCTTTAGCTGTGCTCAGAAGGGATTGTTGGATTGTTCTTGTAGAGTCACGATGGGCACCTGTTTTTTAGCACAGCAGCTCTTGGCCAAGTTTTCTGTTGCATCATTTCTTGTTTGGTACAAAGCAGGTTAGAGTTTTAATATTTCTGCATAGTCTCCAGCCCAAGCTATTGTGTTGTAGCACAGATCTAACAGACCTTGAAGAAGTTTATTTACAGTCCTCTATGGGCTTTGACTCTGTGTTTTGAAAACAGCTTTAAAAACAACAGAAAGCAGTATATGGGTGGGTGTGGATATCTGGAATTGCAGGGCTGCAGACAGTGTGTTCATTTTAGCTTTTGAAATGGAAAATACTTTGGTCAAAACTAGAAACTGTGATAAATCCCAGATCCAAACTTTATTTAAGAATCATCTTACATTGTGTACCTACTTGAATATGAAGAGCTCAGAACTGTTATATTTTTATATTCTTTTATTTTAGATCTGCTACCAAGAATAATTAAATACTATGTCAGCATCAAGTAAAAAAAAAATACATCAGTGGGTACCGAAGCATTTGCTATTTCTGCTTTCTTTGACAGCTTTTTGGAAACTACAGCCTATTTCTGTATGAAACCAAAAATGGGCGAGAAGGAGGTGTCCCCACATTCTTTCTTCAGTATTTGGCATGAATTCAGTTCTGACTTCAAAGACTTCTGGAAGAAGGAAAACAAACTTATTCTTCAAGAAAGGTACATTTGTTTGTTTGTTCAAAGGCTTTTCTCAAAGAATGTTACTGGGAGCAATCGCACAGAAACCAGTCAGCCGCACTTCATTAGCACACAGCCTGGTGAATGCCTTTTGGAGATTTCTCAGGTTTTGTTTTTTTAACAGATCATGACACCCACCCCCACCACCCCCAACCCCCTAGTGATCCTAATTTTTGAATGGGATTTTAATACTAGTTTGTGCTAAAGTTTTTTGGGTCCAGTGTTTTTGGCAGAGCATGTAACTACTATGCTACTATGAATCCAAGGACTTGTTTTAGGCCTGAAAGTTGATTAAAGATTTTCCATTAGCATATTTAGTCAAAGAAACTCAAGACTTTAACACATGGCATATTGCAAATATTTGTGTGATGATGTTGGGAAAAAGGAACACGGAAGGAATAAGTCAAACGACCCTGCATTTAAAAAAAAGACTAGGACTGAATCGTATTGCAAATCACAGCCCAAGTGATGGGGGGCACAAGTGTGGTATATATGGCATGAAGAAATGGCACAGTAGCTTTGAAAAATCAGCCATGGTGTCTGGTCCATGTTTTAGAAGAGTTATGAAGTCTGTACTCATCTGCATGCTGATAGTCCATTGTGGTCACCCTTTGTTTATAAAAATTACTCCAAGAATTAATCAGTTGTTTAAAAAGCAATAAATGTCATATGAGGAAAAATTAAACAAGTGCAAACATGTAAATTTTAAGCACTGTTGTATAATCCTACAACTGCTAGCAACTTGAGTTGAAGCTACTAAGCCTAAACATTGATGGGACTGAAGCTTTGGATTCATTAAATTATTTACTTCAGCCTATTATTAGGTAAATTGACAAGAACAGGCCCTTTTTTTCAAATATGCTCCTCCTATGTAATTGTCACAGACATCTGACCACTGGTTTAGAAAGTTACTGAAAACTTTCCTGAGGCACCTATCTAGTCAGTGTTGTGTATGCCATATATATTTGCTGTAAGTTGGTACATTTTGGAACAAGCAGTCTCACAGTGAAAAAAGCTGGATTCTGCTACCATAGCAAGAGCATGGTGCAAGTGTTAACACAGTACAGCAGATCTCTGGGGATCGATTTCATATTACTGACTGGCTGGATTAATTTTATGTAATTAAGTATATCTCTTTGAAACAGATTTGACAGTTAAATAATATCTTTGGCTTCCTATACAGGGATTTAGCTGCCTAGTTAATACAGGTTAATTTAGTCTTGTGTATTTTATAGAAAAGGATGTAAGAAAAATGTCCTCTTATTTCAAAATACTAAGCTATTTTTCTTAACCCAAAAATCCTCCAGAGGGTTCTCACTGCAAAATAGTTTTCTTTAAAAGACATTAACTAAATTAGCACAAAACTTCTTCCTCCTATTTTTCTTAAACATCTAAAGCTTAAGAGAAGAATGGGATTGAGATACAATCATTTGACCCTCTTTGAGTTCAATGTATGTGTATACTAAGAGGATGTGTTGAAGCAGCAGAGAAAAAAAAGGTTTCTGCCAGCTTGTCTCTTCTAGGGCAAGGGTGTTTTTAGCCTGAAAGGAGCTGAACCTGTATAACTCACAAAATGGCTGCAGGTGCAAGATGTGGCAGGGAAGGGAAAGGACAGTGAGAAGGACCTGCGGTAGGAAAAGAAACTGGGACATCCCTTGGAAGAACAGCAGGAATATCCAAATCCAGACTCGGAACTGGTGGTTTGAAGGAGGCTCTCCCAGGGGGACAGACAGGACTCTGTAACTTCAGTCCGGGAAGTCACTGAGAAAAAGACTGAAAATGATACATCCTGAAAATCACAAGTAGATTTTTGTTGTGAATTGTAACTTTTACTTGCCTCATCAAGTTTAAATCTTCTGCTCTATTTCATTTGTTCAGGTGAGGCAGGGCTTAGAGTTAGGGGCGTTTGATGTCTTGGTTGTGCTCACCTCTCAGAGGTGTTTGGCACATGTCATGTGCTGTGTCGGGTCTGGCAAAGTTAAGCTTTCTTTATTGCATTTTAGGAATTAAAATATTTTGACTAAATTGGCAATAACAGTTTTTCAAGTAAGACATATCATTTTCCTGAAAATTAGGAATTTCTTTGGTTAAACAACTGTCTTACCAAAGCCTTTGCACAGAAAATACTTTGTTTCCAATCATAGTTCAACCTGATATCTGAAGTTGTCTTTTAGGCTTTGTTTCTTGATTTCACATTTCTGTCTCTCTTAATAAAAGACAAGATGCTGTGCTATGAACATGTCTCGGTATTGAGAAGTCAAGGGAGAAAAATCTCAAAGGAAAAATACATGTTGCCCAGAGTTGTAAGAATGTACAACATGGTTTTTAGAATCTCAGCCTAGATCAAGAGGTCTCTGTGTGACAAAAATCTGAAATCTGCCAATTGCCACTGAAATACAAGTAATTATTTAAAGAAAGTAGATTTTCCCCTTTAGGTGATGTTCTTGAAAATTTTTCTGCTGATAAACTTTAAGAGCAGGCTAAAATTTTAATGGTGAGAGAAACTTTCCGTAATTGTTCATTGGCAGCAAAATCAAGTGACAGATATGATGAGACTTTTTCAAAGACTGTGGTATGCCACCTTGGTGAACTATTAACCAGGTTTCTGCCTCATGAAACCTACTTTATTTACAATAATTATTTATGAAATGTATAACTTTATTCCCTTTTTTTTTTTTAGTTTGATCTATATCAATCCCTGGTTAGTTTGGGTTTGGTTTTTTTTGCCTCTTCCTTTATTTCAGTGTTTAGTTTAACTAACTTTTATGCTGTGGGCAATGTTTCTAGAATATTTTGTATCCCTGTTTCCATATGCACTACTAATAGAGGCTGTTCCTTATTTAGTCTCTGAAAATGTGTCACACTATTTTACAATAATTTACCCAAAGGATTTTCATAGATGGTATTTCCAAAGGTGGTACTACTTTTTATTGGATGCTTTGATAGATTAAACGTGTATGTTCTAAAGAAAGGACTCAGACAGTTCTTATTTTAAACACTTTTCACTAGGCATTTCACCTTGCACATTGGTTTGCAAGGCATTTATATGCAAAAGATAAACATTGAAGTGCCAGACTTTTTATTTCCTTATGAGAAGATGAGAAAAGAAAAATGGTGCAAAGTTAAAAACAATTTTTCCAAAGTTTTCTACTGCTTTCACTTTTGTCTCACTTGAAGTAAAGCAGAACTGGAAAATACCATCTGTAGAGAAAATTATGCATGATAAAATTTTAAATACAGTAGCAATAAAACAGAAAAATGCACCTGAAAATTACAGTAAAAGCATAGGTCTGCCAAGAGGCTTTCTGAGCAATACTATCTTTTGTGGTCACACTGCGCATAAGGCTAACTAGATCATTCCATTAGAAATTGATATTGGGTTATTTATAAGGTTTTTGAAAGTATTTTGTGGAGATTGAAATTTCTGATGATAAATATATATCCTTTTAAGTGAAAATTTTCAAATATCACTTCTTTCTTATTAAGAAAGTTTAAAAAAAAAAACAAAATAAATACAAAAAAAGGGAAAACCATATTTAAACTTAATGGGGCATGTTTTGAGTTTTTACAGTTGTGTTGTTGTCATTGTCCTTTAAATATATTTATAATGTGTCAGTCAGTCTATGGTTTTCATTCATACTTAGCAAACTCTTGGAAGGTTTACTGTCAGTATAGCCTGCATTTTGTGCTTAATCAGCAAGAAAGACTGGATGAGCTGACATGTTTTCCCTAATGTTTTTTCGATGTTGTTTGAAAAGAGAGAGTATGATTTTGAACTTCACAAGCTTCCTGTTCAGCACCCTTATTATCCATACGTGAATTTCAGGTGTTGCATGCCCACAGATGCATGTTGCTCTCTGAATACACAGCTGCAGTCAGAGCTCTGCAAAGGTCTCCTCTTCTTAGGAAAACTCTTAGGCAATCACACCACCAATCTACAAATGCCTTTTTTTCCTGCCTGTTTTGAACAAAAATGTCTTTTACAAACTGACCTATAAGTATATCAACCCTTTTCTCATCATTCTCTTTCTTTCGCTTCTACAAATGTTTTCTTTACATTTCTGAGTTAGATGTAGTCAATTTTAAGTGCATTATTCCAGTCTAGCAGTTCTTTGAGAGCAAGTATTTTTATTTTTCTTGACATCCAGCAAATGCCTGCAGAACTGTTGCCCTAACCCTACCATTTTCCTAGCAACCAGGAAAAGATGTTCTGTCCTAGGAATGAAAGATAAAAAGAGCTCAGGAGGCACCTAACACATAGCCCAAGTGGGAAGTCTTGAAATGTTACAAAAAATCAAAAAGAAAAAAGTTAAGCAACTGCTGGTCACGGCAATCAAATATAAAATATGGGAACCCTTTATTAAAGAAATCAGTTATTTATCAGAAAATCTCATTGTTATGGACAACAATGATTCATCTTTAGGACTACACCTTTTCTTTATGGCCATGAAATACTTCAGGAAATTTTATGTTTTAAAGTTCCATTGCTCTCAAAGGTTAGTATCAATATCATCAGGTCATAGATACTAGTTCAGACCTTACTAGAAACAGACCAGTGATATGGCAGAAACTT
This sequence comes from Machaerirhynchus nigripectus, assembly GCA_013397975.1. NCBI lineage: Eukaryota > Metazoa > Chordata > Aves > Passeriformes > Dicruridae > Machaerirhynchus > Machaerirhynchus nigripectus. The sequence goes on along the minus strand of VZRQ01009368.1, from coordinate 1,752,880 downwards.
GTATGCAGTTCCATCTTCCCTTTTCTGGGTATGAATGAGGTGCTTACACTTGTTGGTCCTCTCCAGCTCTGGGTGTTTCCCTCTCTTCAGACTGTTTGTTATTCTAGAGGGCCTGTGCAACTCGGCAAAGATTTACCTTGTATTAGTTGTTTTTCTAGATGGGAGAGCTGGAGGAGGAAGGAGCGAGGGGCAGATACATGGGTCTTGTAAATGTGTGTAAAAGTTATACAATGCTCATAAGCTCAGTGTGGCCCTTGCCTTTACTAAGAGTCATGTTGCTGAACAGAGGCTGTGTCAGGGATGCCAGCAGAGGAGAGTTCATAAGCAGGACCAACACGATGGTAAAATTCTGTAAGTCCCTGATATCTTGCATCACACTAAGCTTGAGAATTTTTTTTGGCTGACTTTATTCAACCCTTTAACTCCCACGATAAATCTTTGACACATTAAAAATAATCTACAAACTCAGAAAAATGCACTCGTCTCTCAAATGCAGAAGTTGCCCATTCCCGTAAGAATAGCAGTTAAGCTGGCACCTGGTGTGTCACACTGTGTATATCTAGATGAAAGGAGATTCCTGGCCAGCATGTCTCCACAGCTCATTGATCTCCCTCTGCAGAAAGACTGGTATGTCTCCCTACAGACTCCTCGGCAGGATGATTTAAAACTTGCTGTTGAGCAATTTAAAGTCTGGCATGGGATATCTGTATGTTGCACAGTGAGGAGCATATTGGTAAGCTGCCACTTCTGCCTGCAGAGGAGGGCATTAAATCCCATCGCACGAGCAATGTCCTCTCAGAGCAATTTAAGGGATATTTTGTTAACTCTTATAATATGAACCAGTGCGTCAGACTTGAGAGTGAGAAATCGAGGGACATGGGAATAGGTACTTGCAAAGAAATGCAGAGATGGAAGAAAAGAGAAGAAAAATGTATATGGAGTTGCAACATGAGAGGGAAATGATGAACATGTGGAGTATGTTTAGTGGGGTCACATTTTGCTTGGCATGGTCCTGTAATACCAGCTAAAAGCTCCAAGTATTATGTTAGTGAGTAGTCATGGGTAGATACATTTGCTGAGTTGGGAACTTTAATCTCAACGTGTTTATTACACTCTAACCAACTGAGCTGCATGCTGGTAGGCTTGGGTTTACAACTCATAGTTACAATGACATTTCAAAACAGAAGACAGTTTTACATTACATTGAATTGAATAATTAAATGGATCTTCAGTTTTTGGGAGTATTTCAAAACTGTTAACTTTAAAAGCTTTCTGGTCAGAATACACTGTTGTGGGCCCTGGAAAATCTACTTTAAAAAGCCTAAACACACCAAAGGTTCAGCAGCTAGGAACAGTCCTGTGAGGCAATACCTCACAAAGAGACCATTTGCTGTCCAGATAAAAGAGGTTGCTCAATATTTCAGTATGGTTTGTTTTCTTCTTCCTTGTGCATTTTTGGCTATTAGTCTTTTTTTTTTTCCTTTTCTTTTTTTTTTTTTTTTAATGAATACACCATCATATTTTGGTTAGCGGAAGGTGAACAGAGCTTTCCTTTCTTAGCAGTGCTTTTGAGGGAAAAGTTTGTGGAAAAAAAAAGCAGCATTTGGAGATAGGTTTCTCAATCCGGATCTTTGGTGGAAAATCCTTTTGAATACGTTAATCTAACATTTTTAAGCAATTCTGTGTTTTATAAGACACGAAAAATATTTCCATTTGCAGCTATGAGCCAACTGATTCTTACAAATATTAAACTTAAACAAAGTGAAGGAGCTAGTAAAAAACAGTTCCAAATGTGCAATATTTCCCAATTTTTGTGACTTGTGTGAGGTTGGATTCCAGAATGGCCTCCACATAAACAGCAGAAGGGCTCTTCAGTAGTATCTGTCAGGTGATGGTGTTGTATCATGCTGGCACATTATGTTGCATCCTGGAATGTATGTTTTGCATAAAAGAAGGTAGATACCAATCATCATTTCATAATGAAGTTTACAGACTGTTTTCATGGCTGTAATGTCAGACTGGGTGTGATAATTAAAGCTATAGTGATAGAGAATACCATCATTCCGACCATGTAGTGACATTTTCAATCTTTTTTTAAAGTTTTTCCTCTTCACCGACTCTTGAATAAAGAATTACATTTGCCTAAGATAAAAACAGGGCCAACATATTCAAAAGATACTTGAATATTGATGAAAATAATTATATCATTAAAAATTTTAAACATAATTTCTGACACTTTTTATACTTGTTAGTGTTTTCATTCCCAGGAAAAATGATCACTTTGGCATTTGAGGTGCACTTAAGTATTGTAATGTTTTACAAATGAGCAGCATTTGTCATCAAACACTAGTCCCCAAAAGTTTGAGATGCTCACAAAGGCTTAAAATCTACTGTAACCCAGACTGACCCTGAACTACTCAAGATGTGAACTTCCTCACTCACTTGCAGTTTGCTAAACTGGTGCATGGAGTTGGCATAATGGCAATATCCATTAAGTGTAAGTGCATGGCTCTGGGCATGTTTTATGGTATCGGTATAGGGAATGGTCTAACATCAGGGGGTTTTATTACATATTTGAGAAGAACCTTACCGTGTCTGTAGTCATTTTGAGTCATTACATAATGATGGATGGGCACTTTTTACCTCATCCAGCAAAGTTCAAGGCCTCTAACTTTCCCATCTCCTGTGCTGGAGATTTCTTAATGTTGTGGCTCTCCAGCTGACTTCATGTTTGTTTTTTTTTTTAAATTTTCTCTTTACTAATCTATTCACTCAATTCTCATACTTGCTTATACTACCAATCTTGTAGCTACCAATTATCCAATGTAGTAGCCCCAGCATACCCAGTGTAGCAACTCTTCTGTCCAGGGTATGTTTCCATACTCTCTTTAAGAGAATCTTCTTTTCCATGTAGTCTGTTTACTTAGACTTTTCTAATCCTTTTCTACACATTGTTTTTTTTTGCCTTCATTTACCCCATCTGCTGCTTAAAAGTGTTTTACAGCTAACACAGAGTTTCACACTTCTGTTCACTCACGAGTTTCCTTTCTTTTGCTTGCTGATTACGTTACCAGTTTTACCTCACCTTTAGTCTTCTTCCCTTCCCTTATCATTTCCTGTTGAATTTCCTAACGAAATGGCCCCAATGTAGCCCGCTTCTTTGAGAGCAACCTGGCTTCAGTTCCAAGAAAAACAGTGGAAGGTGATGACTATTTTTTTTTAGATTAATTTCAATCTTGATAGGTAGTCTGTAGAAAAGTTATTTCCATCTTGCCTGAAGATAGCCAGGTACAGCCTGAAATACTGGCCACTTTGACAATTTGATGAAAAAGGTCATGAAATGTATTTAAGCAGGTATACGTATGTTTGCGTTTTATTAGAAACATAGTCATCTTTAACAGTTCATTTTTTTTTATTTCATTACATTTTCAAGGTGAAATTCTCTCTAATGTTAAAATTATAATCTTTAAATCATGTTTTGCCAGGGAGAACCAAGTGAAACTAATTACTTCTGAATTTAAATACTTTCAGAATATTTTAAAGTATTTTAAGAATATTTTTAAGTGTTTGGTGAACTGCAGTGAGACTCTGTAAATGGGAAAGTCTAATTTTTATTTCAGTTGGCCTCAAAGCTTTATTTTAGGCCCACTTGACATGATGCACACTAAAAAAATCTGAAATATATTTCCCAAAATCTACAGTGTTGACAGAGGAGGTATCTTATTCTGGGTCCTACTACAGGTTTTTTTTTTTTTTGTTAAGTGGCCAGATTAAAATATTTTAATCTATTTGTCCGTGGTCCTCTGAGTGAAATTATGATTAATCACTGTGTCTTTTCCTACAGCCACTGTCTGCCTCGTGGTCCTTGAATTAACCATGCAAGGAGCTGGCAGGGATGTCAGGATAGTCTAATGCATTATCTCTCTAATGGTAGGCAGAGGTTAGGTTTCATCCGTTTGTTTGAGGGGTCCAGGTGCATTACAATGTACTTCTTATCTGTATAAAGTCTTTGCAGTCAGTTACTGAATCATATCTGTGTCATCACTTCAACCCTATTGGCATGTGAGTAAAAGGTCTAAATTTTTTTACTCCACTTTAATGTTGGGAATTGTAATTTTCCAGCCCAGGTTTTATGGTTCAGTTTCTCCCTTAGCAAAAATTATTTTCAGTATTTTAGTCAATGAATAAAATATAGAACATCACCCTGGCAGAGTTTAAGGAGAGAGTTTTAAAGTTTTCTGCCCTTAAAATCGGAAAGACGTCTGGCACTTGATAATTTAGTGGAGGATTTTTTATTTGTTCTAATATGTAAAGGTACTATTATTATCACAAGCAACTTTAACTCAGTCTTCAACCCAGACAAAGCTACATAAAATATTTTGGCAACACTCCTTTTATTTAACTGATAATAAGCACTTAGTAGTATAAAAGAGTATTGGCCTCAGCCTTGTTTTGAGTTAAAAAATACAGAATATCTGCAGAAAAATGTCTTTTGGATTTCATGAACTATACTGTCAGCTGTAAAAGTAATATCTGTCTGAGTTTATCATGGAAGTTTTTTGTGAGCAGCTCTATTATCTAAGGCATAACTTTCCAGTCCTCTCACTGTGATTACGTTTGTCATGTCATAGTGCTTGCTAGTGAAGTGTAAGGTGACCAAGCCTAGTGGAGCCAGTAGGAAATTAATCTGCCACAGATACTTCAGACAAACTTATTAATGTTTAGTGGCAGGGAAGTGGCTACCCCTTCAATGGATTGAATGATGACAGAGAGTCTCCAAACCTTGATAAGGTTATGGCCAGGCTGGCTTTTGGTCTAGAAGGTAGATAAAAATACTTTGTCTTTTGGGTTTTTAAGCATGTCTGGTTTCTTTTCCCTGTGTGCATGCCAAAGTGTAACTTGCTTATTCATCTTACAGGCTGTCTTTCAACTTAATCATAATTTTTATATCTTTGTCTCACAATAAATATGAGGTATGAGGAGGTGATAGTGCTGGAGAAAAGTTTTTGTTATGATAGAAATAAGAAACTACTTCTTTTGTTACAGATGACAATTCATAGACGCAGTCTTATTGAGTAGCAGATTTCAGGAGTGTAATATATAGGCTCTGTAGGTGACTGTCTGTTCATTCCCTTGTAGATTTTCTTTTTATTTTTTTTAGCTGATCCATGGATTGCCCAATGTTGTATGTTCCCTACATGTTTTCTTACTGCTGGGTCTGTTTGGAAATATATTCTTTCTGAAATAATGCAAGAAATACTTTAGCTAAATTTAATATTTAAGGAGATTCAAGTGATGAACATTCTTAACAAGTATTTATAGAATCTGCCCTGGGCCTGAATAACTCTGCTCTTCAAATTACTAAAGTGAGAGTTAATCAACTCTCTGGTTGTCTAGGCTGGGAAGACTAGTTTTTTTAAGATTATGTTCTCACTAAGACAAAATCAAGGAATTACTCCGGAAAGGAATAAGAGGCAAAAATTGCTAAAGGTAACACAGCTGACGTTATCTTTCCTGTCAAACTGGTGTGCTGACTTTTGAGCCGGAATTGGCATAAGATGGGACAGGGATTGATAGTAAATGAACCAAGGTCAGTTTGCTGAAAGAAAATGAGTTTGAGAAGCAGTTGAAAAGTATGAAGTGAGATAGTTGGAGCATCAGTTTAGCAAAGAAGCTTAGCACACTGCAGGCTTGCAAAGCATTCCCATCACTCTTACCAAGTGACCAAGCACACCATGTCCTTTCCACCTCCATCTTCCTCTCCCACTCTCAGATCATGCCTTCAAGATCCGTCCTTCTTCTGAGCATTTGGTTGCCACTGACAGTGATGGCTCTATAAACAGACCGTACAGCCTTTCTAACAGAAAGTATTGGTGGTGTAGAACTAAATGGCTTAAGTAAAAACAGATCTTCAGAACAATAAATCAATCTATCACATGCCTGCCTTTGCCTAAGGGTCATAATTCTCAGGAACTGGGGAACACTCACCTTCCTCAGACTTTTCTTCCACAGTCTCCCCAATGGCAGCCTATCTTTCCACACAGGGCCTGACAACTGAATACCTATCCCTTTCCTAGGAATGTCTTTTTAACTGTTTTTTTGCTCTTTGAGCTCTGCATTGGCACAGTGGTAGTGTCATTTTGGCCTGGAGCTTGGAAATATGTTGTTGTATGTTATTGCTTCTCCTTTTGTGACTGTTGGGACTCTTGTGTTGTTTTCTCCAAACATCCTTTTTCCTCCTCCCATTATTGAATTAGGTCCATTAGTTTCTTCATAAAGCTCTATCAGCTCATCACAGCTAAGTTAACCCAGTCTTGAATTGAGTTAACCCATAATCAGTAGTGTTCATGCCATTTTTGCACCTTTTTTTTCTTAGATTATTATCTTGCACCTCCGTGCTGATCAGGGTCTCACTGAAGTCAGTGGGAAGGAGTGCAGGAAAAGCCTGAGCAAGAGGAAGGCACTCAGGGGTTTGCTTGCCACTGTGAGAAATATGACTTGAACCAGGCACGAGCTGACAGAAACAATATGGTTTTGCCTAAGTCTTTTTAGTTTCATGGAAAGATGAAGAAACATTCATGGCCAATAGAAAAAACTTAAGATGGCAAAAACTTGCCAGTGGCAATTATTTTCCAACTGAACTAAGACTATTGCCCTTACTTTAAAGGTAACCTTTTAGCTGCTTTTCTATATCACATGGTTTAAACTGTGTGGATGCTCCTATCAAAACACACCCTTTTCCTCCTCCAGAAGGATTAAGCTATTTTAATTTTACATTTAATAAAATCTTAATTAAGCTGAATGATCAGCCTTCAAAAAATACACTTGCACACTGTAGAAACTGATAACCACTTTCACTGGTTTATGATTTAGCCCTGTGGATGGCTAATGGTTACCTTTGCCTCTATTTCACCAGTCTGCTGGCTTTTCTTTTTTAGAAAATCTACAGCTGTAGATTTATACAGTCCTCCAAGCTTCCAGATTTAACATGGTCACAAACTAAGCCTCCTTGAAATGAACCTTTGGTGTGCTATCTTTACATTTCCCAGGGCATTTCTTGCTGAAGAAGCATATGTATGGGTCATATGGGCTGCACTGAGGCTCTATCCAACTGCTTGGATCTTCCTGCACAGAGAGCAGGATGCGAGCCAGGAGGCTGTGAACTGTCCCAAACCCACACAGTGAGTCAGTGATATGGTTGGAACTGGAACTGAGTGGTTGCTAGCTCTCAGCTTTAAGTGCATTAGGGAGTAATGCTTCTCATCTTCTGTATTTCCCTTGGTATGAATAAATAGGCTCAAACTCGAAGGAATTTCATAAAAGCTCTCAAAACCATGAGGACCACAACCATACTATTGAGACCAGCGCCTCTTACATAATCCTGGAAATTTAGGTAGCACAAGCTTAAGGTTGTCACTTATCAGTCTGGAGGTTGTGGATCATTTTTTGAAGTGCTATCTAAGGGACACAGAAGTTCTGACTTCCTCCTTCACAGAGTGGTGTGTTATTAACACCTTGCTGTTTCAAGTAGAGACAGCCTTTCTCCAAATAGCTGTTTCTCTAATTGAAGCAGAATATGTAGAGATGTTACACTGACAGTGACACTTGATGGGACCTGCTCCTTAGAAAAGAACTGCATTATCAAGGGTTCCTTATTACTAGGTGAGAATTTTTTATTTGAATTAACATGAGACCCACAGGGAGCTGTGTTATCTCATGACCTGGTATGTTAGCAAGCAGTGGGTAATCCATCCTGGAAGGGGAATATTTTGGTGGGACAAAGACTGGAATTGAAGATTCCCTATCATTTCCCAACAATAACATCTGGATCTGTGTGAACTGGTTTGGTAAATATTTTTATATGTTACATTTGCTGCCATTTGCATGTTGAGTAGGTGGAATACCTGCATATATTGCACTGCTTCGATAAAACCATCATTTAGATAAGCGCAATAGTACTTATACCCAGTACCCTGGGACTTGATGCTAATTTACTCCCAAATAAGATTTCATTTTGTTGGTTAAATGAAGTCTACCAGTGAAAGGAGCCAGCTATACTTGTATTTGAAAGAAAGGAAATTATATTATAGATGCACTATTTTATATCTGACTTGGTAAAGTGGCTTTTGATAGACTGGAGCATGCCTGAATATTTGGAAAAGATCACAGGAAGATCAATGTCACAGATATTTTTCCTCATTTGAAGGAAAGTAGACATGAAGCAGAAGAAAAATTGTAGGAAAAGGAAAATGTCTTTGAATTTTGCTTCATTCTGCATCATCCCCGTAAGTTTCTCTTTGAAGCTATCACCACATTTTGGCTGCCACTTTTACTGAATCTGTGTAAATACATTTTAAAGGTGAATTACTTGGCTGCTTGACATTTTTGTTCTGGATTATGCTGCAGCAGTCTACCTGATTTGCAGTCAGAGAGAAAGCATTACAGCTTGAAAATAACAGGTTTCAAAGCCTTTTCCCCCCGCAACCTGTGCACATGAAGGTCTCCCTACACTGACAGCATATAAGGGCATCAAATGAAGAGGGCAGCTTGTGGATGTGCTGGAAAAGAACTGACATTTAAATTAATTTTTGAAAGTATAAATTTGAAACTTAGGAAAAGAACAAGGTGTGTCTGGTGAAGTTGAATAGAGGAGAGATGAATGTGAAGGCAGTTTTTATAATGTGCTTAGCAGACTCAGCTGGAGTTCTGTTTTCAAAATCTTGGCCCTTACCACACACATAAAAATATTCAAAAATAATACTAACACAAAGTCTGATTCTCACATTGCCCCGTGTTAGCCTCAGTGAAATAAAAGACATACAAGTGGTCTGCAGATGAACTGCAAGGAACCAGCCAAGGACATATGATTTCTTAATATCATTTAACTGTTGTTTCTTTTTTTCATTCTTGGATAATGGTGTAAAGTCAGACTAAGTGCCATCTCAAGTCCATTTTTTTGGCAAGATCAAGCCAATATAGGATATACATTTTTGCTTTCTACTTTCTTATTTATCAATAAAATTATCATCTCTCATTAAAAAAGTTACAGCTCTCACATGATTTAATGTTCTTTCATAGAAAGTGTTTATTTAAGTCTTTGAAGCTCAGAGAATTCATAATATAAATCTGTATTATCAGTGTTTCGGCAACCGTGTGTGTTTAAAAGGTTGATATATAAAATGAGTGAAAACGGTAAAGAAACATTTTAAGGTGTGACATTGAACCCATCAGCTTGATTCTGGCAGGTTCCTAGTCTGAGTGTAGTCCTCTGCCTTTCACAGTTTGTTTCCTATCTGCATGACAAAAAAGGACATTTGTCTCACCTAAAATGTGGTGGCATTTCACAAGGTCCTAATTTGGTACTGTTTGCCAAGTCAGGAAGCACTAAGAAGTGACGCTTACTTTTAGAACCTGCTCCTCTCTTTACATCCAAGCAGCCCAAGTGCATTCATCCCCAGTGGTCATGTAAGCCTTGAGGTTCCTCAGCTTTGGAATTAAAGGGATGGGTGCAGTGACATGCACCACCTTGGTTTAAACATCATGTTCCATGGAAATTTTCCATTTTTTGTTTTTTAAGTTAGAGAGTAAAAACTGGAGATTTACGTTAACCTGTTTTGCCATTTTAAATACAAACAAAAATGGGTGGAAGGGAACATAGCTTGGTGAGGAACTTTGTTTAAACCGTAGTTGAAGTACTGAGGGTTGGAATGGATGAAGAATTATTTTAAACAGTGATAAAAAGGGGTTTTCTTAGCAATGTTTGCATGAATGCTCTGAAATGTAAACGTCATGCAGTCTATTTTAAACCCTCGTACATTTGAATCTTCAGCTGCAGAAACTACTGATAGCTTTTGTAACTAGAATTGATTTTGCAGTTGATTATGCCTGTCCATGTAAGTGCTGGGTATGGCTACAACAGCCCTGGAGTGCAAGTACTATTTTGTGGAGCATGCTAATGAATATATGGAGAATAAAGTTATCCACTTGTGTCCTCAGGCCTTGACTTGTAAGATATATACTGCATTGTCTTTGTAAATGTTGTTAGTCTACAGGAGTATTTATAGATTTTGTCTTTCTTCAGAGTCAAAGAAGCAGAGGAAGTCTGCAGGCAGAAAAAGGGGAAGTCTCTATACAATATAAGACCAAAACACGACTCTGGAATTGTAAGTAAATATTGTAGCAATACTTATATCACTTTTTCTACGTTGTACCCTTTGCATTTTATAGGTAGGTTATTCTTGATGTATGTTTTTGTTGTGGGTTGGTTTTTAATTTTTTTTAATGTTTAACATTTTCCTTAAAGGTGTTAGATTAACACAGTTGAAATCTACCTATGAATATTACTCCTCAAAATAGATGTAGCACAAGCAAGAGCAGTTTATTATTGCCCCACCGTGCCAGTCTATGTTCTTCCCAGTCTTGGTGTGGGATGAATGTAGAGGACAGAAAGGCAAGTCTGGTCTTCCAGCTTATTCCATCTGCATTCACTCTCTTCTCTACAGATACAGAATGTGAGGAAGAATTTTGATAGTTACACATTTTTCAAGCTGGATCACTGTATCAAATACAGTGGTTTCTGATCCACCAATATGGATTTGTTTGGAATAGAAACACTAGAAAAAGATAATACTGTGCTTTCACCATTCTTTTGAAAACAAGTAACTTCAGTGATAATAGAGGAGTAATTCTGATCATTCAATGAAACTTTTCCCCTATGATTGCCTAACAACTGGGAGGATCATGAGTGATTTCACAGAATTATTCTGGTACCTCACATTTAAATTATAGCTGTAGCAACTATTGATTCTATTATTTTACAAACATCATTGATGTTTGTAAAATAATAGAGTTTTTTTCATGTGTCTGTGTCCTCTGCCCCCCCACCCGCACCCCCGCCAAGACATGACTTAATTCTTTTGTGCTTTGTAGTCATGGCTGTGTAGTAATATTATCTGTGACACATCTCGTAGATGAAGCGTGTGGTAATTTACTGTATTCTAACTAACATAATCTGACACAGGAAGCAATAATATTGCATTTATTGTTCCTTATTTTGAATCATTAGTGAGAGTTGACTGTAGTTAGTGCCACAAGAAGTGTAAATGGAGTACTAGCTTGGTAAGGAATTATAAACTACATTTTAGCAATTTTATTTAAAATAAGATCAAACTGCTCTTTCAAAAAAAACCAACCAAAATTAAATTTGTTTTGGATTTCTCCATGTAACTTATATCCTGCTGTATACAAAGACACTGAGAGACTACTTTTAAGAAATAACTATTTGTTTAGTTATTCCTGTACAGTTCTTACTTGCACTGAAACAGGGACCACCAGTCTTAGTGAAAACTTGGTGAACGAAAAGGAAACAAAAATATTTCACAGTGTATAGCTGTAGTCTACTTCAGTTCTAGCTTCAGTTTATTTGTGAAGTCAGTTTTACAGTAAATATAATCAAACATTTGCTTATGTATTTCTATGCTTTTCATATTTGTGTGAGGTGGTTTTGTGTACACTCAAATTTTGTCCTTATTTTAAAATTTATTTTATTTTTCAGAAAGCAAAGATAAGTATGAAAATATGAGAGAAGACATTCAAAAGCCATTGTTACCTGGTTACCAAAACTCAACATGCCTGTGGGTGGGGAGTGAGAGGGAAGGAAACTACATCATCCTGATCATTTGCTTCCTTGACCTTTTAAAATTTGCGTTTTGTTCTCTAGAGTTTTCCACCAACTGATGTGTTATTGTACATTCATTCACGAATGTAATCTCTTTAACGGAGTGCCCAGGAATAGACTAGATATGGACTTGAAACACCTTCCCTGTACTCTGTATCTTCTTTGCCACTCAAAATGGTATTTTGTAAAGTGTATGGTATATTACAAATAGGACAAGTCAGCATGCATAAAAAGCGGCATCTGCATCAGTTCCGAACATGCTGAAAATTGCATTAAGTTGAACTTCATCAGAATGCTACTTGGTACAGTAAAACATTTCCATTCCTACTGGCAACATCTAACACAAATACTTCATGGCACTGCACTTAGATTAGGGAAAGAAATGTTACTCCTAGTGAATTGTTTGTATCCGTTTCATGTTGGCATTTGTAGTTTGTATTTTGAATCGTTAAGTGCTGTTTATACAGTATAATCAATGCTTTCCCAACTTGTTTGGTTGCCCTCCATGACTAAATATTTGTGGAACAAGATGTTTACTGTAACTATCTTTAAAATCGATAAGGCAGCATACTTTTACTTCATCTTTTGCCAGATAGTGAATGCCAGGTGGTATGGGGGTCAGAAATCCAGCATTTAAAAAAAAAAAAAA